>JACXSJ010001416.1:50562-93621 GCA_014851325.1 Pentalonia nigronervosa
GGGGGGGGGGGGGGGGAAATGGGGAGAAAAAAAAAACACTTCTTGTCCGGAGATAGATAAGGTCTCTCTCGGCGCGTCTATATATGGGCCTGGGCAAGTAGGCAGCAGCAGCTCTCGAGCTCGCGCCGCTCACACGCACGCGTGTACGCAACAACAATATAATAATAACAATATGATATAATGTAATGTGTGATTTTTGCCATATGGGTACAGCGGCGACGACGATATCGGTGGCGCGTCGTGTACAACACAGACGGGCTATTACGCGCGTGGTATATTACGGCGTGGTGCTTGTTCGGTGTCCGGTGCTCGGATCCAGCAGTTAATTAATGCGTTTATTGCATTGAATTTTATGTAAAATTATGTTGAATTTTATATTGTATTTTATGTGCGCCGATATATAGTGTAAAACGTAGGCACGGCGGCCCAGCGGGGACAGAGCTGCGCGAAACGGCTGTCGGCCGGCGACGGAAAAATGAAACCTACTCGCGCCGTACACCCCGGCGAGGAGTGCGTGTGTGAAAGGAGGCGTACCCCGTGCACGTATAATAATAATAATATTATAGGAAAAAAATAATATCGTACGCGCGTGCAATTAAAACGTGTGACAACGCCTTTGCAGTCTCGCCGCAGGTTTGCGCGGATAGCGCGTGTCGTTGGCATATCATATCCGGTCCGCCGACAGAAGGCGGTGGCAGACCGGAAACGGCCAGCAGAAAAAGTCGACTGGCTTTTATTATTTTTTTTTTTTTTTTTTTGTATTCTCTCTCTCTCTCTCTCTCTCAATGGGCGTTGTCGGCTGGCGCGCGTGCAGAGATGATAATGGTAATGCCCGAAGGGGGTGCCTTATATATATATATATATATATTATATGTTATGCGATAAATATGAGACGCGTAAGTATTTACGTTCAATACGCGACTGTGCACCGCAGTGTACACAGTGGCATATTTCTAAACGGAGAGGGCCACAACCTTATAAAAATTGAATCGGTATTGTTTCGTCGCGTCAAAGGTTCGTTGGTACTTATTATTTAGAATTTTTATTCATATTAATATATTACAAACAACTCACGTATCTCCGCGAAATACTTATATCATCATTTGTATCCAATCTAAAAGCGTTTCATTCTCCTAGAAGATTTTTTTTTTTTATAAAAGCAGTCAATATTTTTTTTTTTTTACATTATCATATTGGGAAAAAATTATGTCTATTGGGGGGGGGGGGTGACCAGTTTTCTCCCTCTCCTAGAGCTACGCCACTGATTAGATGTGTAAACTGTACACATATTTTGTGACAGACGGATCCAATACAATATGTTACATCGAAGCTGTCAAAAATTAATATCTCTATTATAAATCTGATCAGTATTTTGTGATGTTCCGAAAAGTAAACTTTGCTGGGCCTACAGTAGATTGAGAATTTTTACATTGCATAGTCTGTCTTGAATATTATATAATCTGATATCTTATATATATTTTTTTTTCAACAAATTTATTCATATTACCACGTTAACCGCAGTCACTGGATAATCGCGTACTACTTTATAGGTATCATAGTGGTTTTTGTGGTTAAATTATTTCTCGTATTTATTGTAACATTTTATGTTTTTATGTAATTTTATGTTTTCTAAGAGTTAATCGCTCGGTTTTCAAATACAAAATTTATAATATTGTGATTTTTGTCTCGGTTGTTCAAATATAGAGTCGAAGACAGGATCCGCTCGCTAAGCTATATTTCAATAATACCTACCGTGTAACGACGGTCGCGATGACGACGACGACGACGGCGATATAATGGAAAAACGCGTGTATTTAATGTAGATTATAATAGTACCAGTTTTTATGAAATAATTTACATACATAAAAATTAAATCGAGTAGGGAATGCTATTAATACAGCTGCGCGTGTACATACAAGGGACGCGATATAAATCATAAATGCACTGCTGCACGTGGGACGCCGTGACTAGAATATCATATATTTTCTTCTGGTGGGTACGGTGACGTTTACCTGCTATTGAAATGCCAATAGCAATTAATCGATTTGCTGCTGTACGGCGAGTGCGCATTTATTATTATTATTTGATCTATTTTCAGATTTAACTACTCTTCGAGATCGTAGCTGGTGGTCTGCAAAAATATAGTTGTCTGTAAAATTCGATTTAAACATCTGCGGCATGCACTGTTTCTCCGTGACAGTTTCCTGACTATAAAATCTAAGTATAACAATATAGGCACGAACACGAAACAACTGACCGGAAAATAATCGCTAATCAGTAATTACCCACAGTCAAACGGTTTAAAAAAAAAAAAAACTGTATTTGCCTATAATAGATTTCGATAATGGTAAAAAAACAACCACGAATTTCGGCAATTTTTGTTTACCCTCTACCCTCTCAGTTATAAACATTATCCCTAGATTACCATTGACTGTGACTTCATGCGCAACCGTCGTAAATGTTAATATTTTTACAACATGAGAAGTATAATAAATATTCTTAGATACGTAAGAGCAACAAGATTTTAATAATATTTATCAGCGTATACACATGAACCCATGTATGTATGTATATAAAAATGAATGCGCGTATGAATGTGTGTGTGTGTGTGTGTGTGTATGGAGCAATATATAATATGTGTTTTATTAATTACTACGGACTTGAAAACTACACTGAACCAATTGGGACCAAATCTGGACACATATTTCTTGAGACTCGAGGAGTGTATTTTGCTTCGTTTTTCAACCCTTATGCTATAATATATTTCGTTTTGTCTCACGAAAATCGAATATTTTTTTTAAAATTAATTCAAAGGGTTGCCATTGGTTCCGATAATGAAATTAAAAAAAAAATTGTATAGCCCAGCCGCCATAGATTTTTTTTTTTTTCATAAAAGAAATTAATATTTATTGAATTGTTTGTTATTGAAATGTACAACAAAAGGCAATACCTATATTATGATTGTATAGTTTACATAGACTCAAAAAGCTACTCGACCGATTTTGACGAAAGTTTCAGTGATTGTTCTCAGAGATATCGGGAAAGTTCAGAAATTAGTTTGAACGACGTTCAAAAATATACCAATATTTTCTATATTCACCTCGCCACAGGCGGATGGCCCGTCTCGGTCGAATCAGTCACGAAGCAGTCCGATGTCGATTGTTTGGAGGCTGAGGTATACTGCTAGATCTCAGTCCAAGCCTATTATACAGCGCCATATTTTATATTTTTTTCCCCGGTCGAAATCGGGTAATACACCTAGTATCTTATATAATATAATAAATGTTATAACTATAATTAACCTGTACAATACAAATATAGAGAACGCCGATCACGGGTACAGATATTATGTACCTAGGTATTTAATATTGTGGTGCATTTTGCGTTTTCATATACGCGCGCAATCAGACGCCAGTAAATCGTAGTTTCTAAACACGTTTTCATTTATATATATATGCATGCATGCATGTACATAATGATGATTAAATACCGTTTTAACTCTTAAATTGACACATTATAATAAATAATACGTGCGCGAGGCAATTATTATTGTCGTTAAAATCGGGCCACAGCGGCTGTATAAGACTATTATATATAAATATATAAAAAATAAGTATACCTAGGCGCTGGTACATATTATAATATAGGTACCTAAAATACAAATAATACGTATAAAAGTGATATATATATATATATAACATTCGTAAAGCGCGTTCGCGATAAATCATTTACGAGTTTCAAAACGAATAGTTTTGATTCATATAGTTTTTCTTTTTTTTCTCCCGTAGCGACTTGTTCCTTTTGATATAATAATATATTATAGAAAAATAAAACCATTTTTTTTTTTAAAAACATTATTTATTTTTTGAACGTGTCAACATAATATAATATGTATAATATTATGTTATTACAAGTTAAATAATAATAATAATTTAATTATTATACTTTATAGTATTAATAACTGTACTTATTTAATATTTTACTATTTATAATATAAAAAAATCGGTAGGTAAATATTCATAATTAATTTATTCTATGCGCAATATTTTAATAATGATTAAAAATTGGTTATAGCTGCAGTCACTGTCTGACTGAAGATTTGATGTTGAGAATATGTTTTGAAAATTCATGGTCTTAAAAGTTTCCGGTTTTGGTGTCTAACCGCTTTAGTGAGTTTCCATTGTGAAAATGTAATTTCTAGTGGTAGTTTTCAAAAAGGTTTAATCCAATCGGAAAATCCACGAAGTTAGCTACACAAATTTATAATTTTTAAATTAAGTTTTATCAATAATTAGTAAGTCATTTTTAATCATAAATTGATTAGGTTAGTAAGTTCACCCGTTTTCTCTTACTTTAAATTGGTGCCAACTTCTTTGAATCTGGCCATTTTGTCATTTTGGACCCAGTAAAAATGTTGTACACAATTTATAAGGTTTCTTAAACATAAATTTAAATTTAAGTTAGTCGTGCTTCATAGAGCTTTTCGAACTTTACCCAAGCTAAAACGTTTTGTTGAGTGCAATTTTAAGCACTAATTCAAAAATTTGTTCGTCACCCCTCTCCAAGTTACATAGAAAAAAAAAAGTAAAAAATGATATGAATAATAAATCATTATTATTATACCTAGATTTAAAAAATAACTTTTTAAGTTATGGCTCGACAATAAAAATTTTTAAAAAAAACTTTGAAATTATAAAACAGCAAGCTGTTACAAACAATTTATCTGTGATTTAAGTTTTTACGTAGAATTGGAAACTGCTATACTTAAAAATCATCAATTTTTTCTTACGAACATTTAATAATTAATAAGAAAATTTGAATTAAAAATATTGAAATTCGGCTGCTGATTTTAGAGACCGTCAATCAGATGGGATAAAAGCGATTTAATATTTCCCACGGTATATCATATTATACTGAATTCAGGAAATATATTCTATCACCATCATGACCGTCCAAAGCTTAAAAGCATCAAGAGAATGTAGGTCGTAAATTTAGTAAACATAATTATTGTGAAATGTGGAAGATGACATGTGATAATATTGTTCTGATATTTCCGATGACGGTTCAAAAATAAATATTATTATTTTATAGTCAATAAAATAAAATATAAATGCACAACCGTGGTGTCGTGTTCCGATGATAATCATTCGTATAATAATAGTCGTATAATTTTGTATTTGGACGATTTTCGCGCCTCGTTTTGATTATATTATAGTTATCGTCAACTTTCGCTGTTGTCGTCGTTGCATTGTCGTTCAATCATAAATTGAACTACTTAAATTTATAAAAAACCCCCCAAAAATATAATATTTTAATACATTAAACGACTGTGTAGAGTGCAGACTCAGACGCGTGCCCGTCGAATAGCCGCTATATATTATTATATTAAGTTTTACCATGTATATATAGATTCGTGGTGCTACAGGACAACTAACAAAATACGATATTCCGTCGCCCGTTATGATAGGATCGCAAAATGTATTTAACATAAATTATACAAATTTTGTATAATTATAGTTCAAGGTGTACGTTTTTTCTCTCACGATAAAAATACACTTGACTTGTGATAATAATAATTAAGTGGAAAATATTGCTAACACGGCAATATAATAATAATAAGTAATATATTAATATTGTGTTGTCACTGTTGTCTAAATAATATTATATATGTTCAAAAAATACGAAATTTTACTGGAAAACATTAATATATATATGATATACGATACACGATCGTCTATATTTGTGTGCGATAATTTCGTCAACTGTACTAATAAATAATATATATTATAATAAAAACATATTTTCATTCGACCAATATATTATTATTACTATTATGCACATGTATAATAATATATAGCATATTTATATAGTCATTAGCAAATATTTTATGGACATTACATTTTTTTTTTTTTTAAAACATAATATACGAGTGTTTATTATATTTTTTACTTGGATCGTAAAAAATAGGTTTATTCCACTGAAGTTATATACTATTTGCACCGCAATAGTACATATTAGATTGGGCTGTAAATTATTTTACTATGTATAATTTATATTTTAACAACGTGTGATGTGTATTCGTGTAAAACTCGTTTAAAAAATGTCGGATAATATCTATAATTTTATTAGAATATATTATGGCATACAAATGTTATAAAAAAATATGTATAATATATTGTCGCCTAATACAGGAGTAGTACAATAATGATGCAGGTACCTATGTGAAAACACGCGATGGAGTAGCGTTTTTTTTTTGTTTATAGTTTGTTCGGCAAATATTCGAGTTTTGGGTTTAGGTCATCGCAGTAACCGAACAAATTGTTTTAGATTCTCAGATCAATAAATAAATAAATAAAAATCCATTAGATTTGAAGTAGCGTTACTGGGCTCTCCCTTCAATCTGCAAGCTGTCAAGTCCTGTACATATTGTTATATTATTATTGCTTATTCTATGTATCTATACAGATTGTAAATATTCATTTTCTTAATAATAATAATAATACAAAACAAAACAAGAAAAAAAAGATTCTCAGTTTTACACTCATACGAAGTGTTTATTTCGTGTTTGTGAACACTTTTTAGAATACTAAAAATGTTTTAATCTTCAACTTGTTGATGATTTTTGGTAAAAAATTAGATCTCGAATTCCTATTAGGACAGTACTTTTTATAAGAATTTGGAAAAATACATATTTTTTTAGTGCATTCCCATGTTTTATTACCATTTATTTTTGATTCGTATTTAAATTTGAATTTAAAATCGTTTAACACTGTTAATACTTTGCCATTCTGGCTAAACATTGTTGAAAATTCCATGGCGTTGAATAAATATTAAACTTTTAACTACTTTTATATATCGGTATATATCGTATTATATTATCAAAAGTAAAGGAATCGATAATACCGATATGTTTCGTTAAAACTTAAAAATACATTTGGATTTACCTTACCAATTTGTACTCAAGACGAAACATTACATAATTAATTTAACGATATACATACATAGGTATATCTGTATTCTATATATAGTATATATAGAAAGTATATAAAATAAATTGCCGCAGTTTGTATAATGTATCTTATCGGTTTTGTCGCAGATTGTATAATTTTAATTTTTTTTTGCCGCAGTTTACCATCTCCCAAAATAGGAATAGATATTTTACCCAAAACCAATTTCAAAAAAAAAAAAAAAAATCGATTTTATTTTCTTGTTGTACTTGAAAAATAACAAAGACTTGAGTTTTTCATCTAATATTTATCATTTTTTATCATTATCTAGACGTGATATGGTTTTTAAAATATTTTTGCTCTTTTTGGACTATGGTCCATCGCCTTGTTGGTGTACAGTGACTTGTACGTCGTGTAATAAACTTATAACCTCGAGATCATCAAGTAGATACTTACAATATAGACTCAAGTAGAATCGGCTTATTGTCATTGCTTTATTATAACATATACCGCAGGCGAGTAGCCAGTAGAAGTTTTCTTATGAGGGCATTCCGTCAGGTGACTATTTATGCGTATTATTTTTTTAAAACGGTTAATAGTCTGTGGGTCTATATAATATAATAAAAGGTGAAAATTACAGACGAGAATCACATTTTTGATATATTATCTCCTTAAAGTCGCGACGAATAAAAATCGTGTGATTGAACAATAAGTTGTCAAAAAACGGTTTCCGTTGCATTCTTCTCGCTCGTCTGCGCCTACATATAATAATAATACGCGCGCTGTGTTCCTTAGAGCCGAGACCGCCGACGACCCGATGGTCCCCGCAGCCAAACCTTCGCATATAATTTATGTTGTACCACACATAATATAATATATTGTTATTACGTATTATTATCATAATATTTGACGAACGTTTTGACAACGGAACGTTTTCCGGAACGACTTCGGCCTCGAGCGGCACGACGACGACCCGTATAGAATAGTTGTAGTACGGGAGCGCTGCAATATTCTGTTGCCGCCCCTTCACGTATCCCCATGTACATACACACGCATATACACCATAAACTATACGAATATAACACGTGTTACGATAATACGTCCGTGTCCGCGTGTCGCGGTCATCATCGTCGCCGTCCGAATTAATCGTTGTCGTCCTCTCCTCCCGCGCGTGGAATTTTTATTCAAATATCCCGTCCGTCCGCCCGTCCGCCCGTCCGTCCGTCCAACTGTCACGGGCGTTTTCTTTATTATTACTATTTTTATTTATTTATTTTTATTATTATTTTTTTTTTTTTTAATAAAATAGACGTAATCCCGCGAGAGAGGTTGTCATAAAAAACAAAAACATCGCGCGTGTACCAATACGCATGCACGTATAATAATAATATATACCTGCACGGTGTGTGTGCGTGTGTGCGTGCGTTACACACATAGTCGTCTTGGGTGGCGGTGCACAGCACAACAATATATACAATTTGTGTGTGAGTGTGTAAAATATTTTTACATTATTATTATTATTATTGTACGCGAGCGAGCGCAAATGCGTTTCTCTTGGCCGAGGAGGATTAAATGAGATACTGCCGGTCGGGCAACTGGTTTTGGATTATTTCGTATTACTACGTGTATTGTGTATAATATATTGGAAAAAAAAAACAAATTAAAAAAAAAAAAAAAGGTAACACTACAGCCTAGCCATAGGTACTCAAATACTTATTTTTAACGTTGTAAAATTATATTGTGCGTAAATATAATAATGTTTATGTAATATTGTTTGCATACGTAATTAATGATATTATTAATTGGATATATTTATATAGCATCTGCGTTCTACCCGTGTAATTGTGTAATTACTCGTTGGTGTGATTACACATATCTTGTTTTTATTTTATGATTTCCATTAATGACGATACACTTTTGTAATTATTAATACAATATACAATGCATACCCTCCTGTTTTCACGATCGAGCGCAGAAATATATTTATGCGCAATAATATCATTTCATGAGGTGGTATGACTATAAGAAGGTTTAATAATGTTGTTAATACACCAAAGCAATGGTCGAATAACGATTTTCTATTCTTTATTATATTGCTGTGTAAATGTACGCACACGGTGGAATTTTATGAAGAAATAAATTAGTAGTATTAATTATTCAGTGTTTGAATGTTTTTTAAACAAATCGTTTGAAACGTTTTGATCAATGCTAAAAAAAAACACGACGTTGTATCGTAATTTTTTTATGAAATTTATATTTTGTGTTTATATTATGGTATGATAAAAACCCAAAATTATTTTGCATAGATTTTATAATGTACCTATAATATATTGCACTTGAAATCAAGCATTGTTATAGATTAAACATTTTTTTTTTATAAATTTTAAACCATTATAAAAACACAAATCAAAAACATTGTTTTAAACAAATTAAATAATTGTTTTGTATTATTTAAAATTGACGGTATTTTCCAACCTTGAGTATTATAGGTATGCGTTTGATGGCACAATAGTTCAGGATTAACGTTTATAGGCGAGGCAGTAAAATGAATTTGTATCCCTAAATATAGTAATTATTACTAATAGGTAATGGACTTAGGAATACATTAATACCTAGTACTCAAAAATTCTATATAATGTTATGAATAGAGCTCGGAAGTTGTAGGAATTGCATATTGTTCTGTATCCTGGAACACCTCTTCCTCCAGAGCTGATTTTTAATGACTTAAAATGTTATAAATATACTCCGATTTCTTCAACTAACGTTGAAAGAAGTTTTTCGCGATAACTAAATTTTCTATCAAATAATCGTCGTTCATTTGAAATTGAAAATCTTAAAAAAGTATTGGTGGTTCAATGTAATAATTTAACAGGCATTAGAAAACATGTATTTTTTTCGTAACTTTAAAAATACTGAAAAAATATTTTTAATTATATTTTCAGCTCAATAAGATGTTAAAATGCCAGCCAGTTATATTTTTTTTCAGTTATAAATAGTTTTTATGTATACTATTAATTTATTAACAACATCTAATATATTTTATTTTTGGAATTTAGAATAATTTTTTGCATATTTAACATTTTTAATGCATATTTCGCAATTTTTTCATGCATATTTTGTCTTTTTTAGCTCCTACAATTTCCGAGCCCTAGTTATAAAGACCATTTTAATTTAACAATTATATTTAGGATAATATTATTGACACTAAGGATTGTATATATTTTGAATATATATAATATATAACATATTGGTTTATGTAAACAAAATAATAAATGTTAAAAATTATGTTGCTAGATGTATGCTCGAACTTTATCCGGCTCAAAAGACCCATACATTATTCAAAATATCTCAAAACATGAATATGATGTGTTTGATTGATTTGATCAGGTGGATATTACTAACTAATAATTCATAAAAACCGATCAATAAGGTCATCACGATAATATTAGTGTGTTATATTGTCAGAAAATAGTACATATTATATAAGGATGTATACAATTATCAGTAGTTTTATAGACACCAGTCAAAATAGTTAAATTACATTTTCCGAGTTTCTTTTATGTTTTTCTCAGTTTATTAGAATATTTGATTAATTTCACTTAGGGGAGAGGGAAATTCCAAGTCCCCCCCCCATTGCTAAATGTGGTACAATAGCTCACTTTACCTAACTTAACATAACTCACTCAACATAATGTATATTATTATCAATTTGAATCTTTTTTGAACTTATAAAGAACATCACGCAATGAGATTACCTTTCAAGTGGGTGATGAATTCATACATGCATATAATATATATATATATATATATATATAGCTATTATTACACTACACGCATAGACAAAATCGTTAATTTAAGCGTAAACTAATGCACTAATCATATGCAGAAGGTTTAGATGGTGTCATCGGCTGAAATTAAGTATTTTATCGTTTTGAGACCCGAGGATATTATATATTGTAGAAGATAACCTAATATAATATTATAATGTCTGCATATTATATATGTTTATTGAGAGAAAAATAAATGTCAAACACATTAAACTTAATTTCGGTACTACTGTGGGCCCTGCAGCAGTAACGATGGCTATTATTATAAAACGTGTAATATTATTGTATCTATCGACAAATAAAACGAAAAACTCGTTGTTTTAAATTCGATTTTTTTTTTATATACGTTAGCATAAAGTAATTATTATTTATTAGTGTTGCGCATGATATTCTTAAAAACGCTTACTTTTATTTAAATATAAGCACGGTGTAAACATTTTAGAATATAGATAGTAATCTGTTTTAATAGTATACATTTGTATACTAATATATACTAATACTAATATATACGTATTTTGTATGCATACACAACAAAATTGTGTGTATATATACTATTACTATGTAATACATAGTATGTATATATTAATTATATATTATACATACATGCTAGAAACATTGAGAGACATGCGCGCGCGTATTATAGGTGCCAACGGCGAACGGCAAATACGAATGGAATTTAAGTCTCTTACTAATATAAAATTAATGAAATAACGTATATGTATAAACTATAAACGAATGCACATGATATTTTATTCACTGTTTAGGCATAATATTATGAATACACGACTCTGTAATGCAAAATATATAGTATACACATATCATATGTACAAGTATCCATAATATTATATTATTATAATAATTGATATAACATGAATTCGTCGCTTGAATGGTTACAAAACATGTTCAGCGCCCAACGGCCTGTAAAGATCGGTGCAATATATATATTCTATTATAGTCAGTGCTCGGAATAGGGAAATTGAACTCAATGGAAATTTAATAAACAGCGTTTTAACTGAATATTAATTTAATACTAACCCGTGGGGGACTTTGCCCCAAATCCCCTGATCACTACCACCATTAAATTAAAATAAATAATTCTTAATATAACATATTTTTTTAAACTAAATGTTGATAATTTTACACTTTTCATCATTTCAAACTTTTATTTTTTATTCCTGGTCTTATTGAAAAGAAAAAACTTATTATTATAGTTTCTATTCAACTTAAAAACGTATAGGTGCATAAACAAGATTAATAAATATAATATATTTTTAACACTATAAATAGATAGTATAGTAACTACTAACTTCATATCAGTATGTTAATTACACGTTAACAACAAAAACCTTTATTAAAAATTTATAATTTTATAAATATTTATTATCGTTTATAACAATACATGCAATTTTCATATTTTTAACAAATAATTTTGATAATTTTATCCAAAAAGTCAGATAACTGGTAAGTTTATGTTGAAACCAGATTTAAATTAAATTTGTTATCTATCTATTAAAAATTTAGAAAAAAAAACAACATTTTTCAGTTATGAATAAGGCAGTGGCCCACCTATTTAATATTTTATAAAATTGAATACATACAAAAAAAAAGAAATATTTCGTTGGCATTTAATGTTTTAAATACCGTGTACTCATGCGTCCTTTTAAGGAAATGCGTAGTATGAGAACGCTAATTAAAATTAAATGCTAGTTTAGGAGCTGAGTTCACATGCACCTCCCCCCCCCCCCATTCGAGCACTGATTATAGTTAATAGCGTACAATGTACCTTCATACAATACCTACATTGATAACTACACCGAAACTGCGCTCGTTTACCGTATAATATGATAATTTATTATAGTCGTATATATTATACTATATATAATATATCTGCCCCAGCTTTCAGAGGTAGTTTTTTCGTCGAACAAAATAACTCTACGATATTAATATAATATACAAACTCAACATTACAATATTATAAATGAATAATATAATGGGAGTACATTGGGCACATGCATAGTACGTTACACGCCGTACCTACGCTATACTTAAAAATCAAAAACTGCATATTCACTTGGACCGGAACAATTATAATCACTTATTTAATTTATTTCTCGTGAGCCTTAGGATATTAACAATATGCAACATGTAGATAACTTCCCAGTAATTGAGAGAGACAGCGTACAGTTGAAAACGCTCAGTGTAGAAAATGTCCATTTAAAAACGGTCCAAATATATATTATTATGACGTAGTCCTCCGCAATAATATCGTTCAAAACTACGTTTATAAAAAAGTTGCGAATGAACGCATTATTCAAATTTTCACAATTCATAAAATTCTCAGGCATTTTCTATTTCAAATAACTGGTCAATCAATAATAATAAATATCGTTATAATAAACAAGAGTAATAGTACAAAATAAATATATAACACGAGTGACTATCTACAAAATAGGCACGACCAAATATTAAAGACGTCGAGGGACGGTTAATGATTTCGATCTAGTATTCGAATATATCGACGCATATCATAAAATGTTTCGTAATAATACTCATCGCCCCGAGTGATAATCTCGAAATCAAATTCATTCCGTTCGTCCGCGCTTTGATTTGGCGAGCTGCTAATGTTCGTTGTTTCGACGTTATCATACCTACCGTAATGTACGCCGAACGTTTCTTTTTTTTTTTTTTGTAATACTATCGCATAGGAGTGGCTTTTCGTGATACTCATATACTCGTATATTATATTATATTATCGTCCGCCGCCGTCACGCTTTGTGCGCTTGTACATTATATCGATCGCCCTGCTGCAGCGAGGGGGCGGAGTAAAATGTGAAAACGATCCTCCCCGGACTCGTGTATAATAATAATAATAATAATAGTAATATAATATCGCTTTACAATAATTAGCGGACATAGACGTTACGGTGCCAATGGAGCGCCCATCGATTTGTTTTTCATTACGCTGTATAGTTTTTACTCCGTTGTGCAGCAACAGCGCGCGCGCGCACCGTTATTATACGATAATAATAATAATATTATGATTATAATTTTTCATAAATCGTTTTTCAATTAAAAATATATAGCCGCGTTGGCTTATCGCGAAACGTCACGTGGGACGAGTTTTATAGTACTGCAACGGATCGCGGCGTAGAAAAAAAAATTAAATACCGAATCGAGTACCTACAACAGACTATACTATCGATGTATAATAATAATATATTATGTACCATGCGAAAGAAGCGTGAAATGCCTTCGCCGTGTGCGCGCCATCGATTACCGCCACCGCGGTGCGGAATGCAGGAAAAAAGTGCCCAAAACATAAAAAAATAAACGTAAAATAATACGTTTTATAAACTTACATAGATATTATTATTATTATTATTAGAATATAGTAATTTAATGAATAAATTGAAACAAATATTCGTGTGCACCTGTATAATATAATGTATGTAAAAAAACACAACACGCGCGTAATATTTTAATTATTATTTTTAATCGGGTCTTAATCTAATAAAATGTATCTAATTTTTTTATATATTCCATTATTGGACTGTACCGCCTAATTCTATACGATATTAATGTATATATATATATATATATATATATATGTCCATTATAATAATATGTTTATTTAGGTATAGATTTTGGCGGCTCTCGTTAAATCGTCTACGAACGATCTACATTTTTAAACGTATTCGCATGACGTGCCTTGTGATATATATCGTTATCGTGTGACGCATTGCCTCATAGGTATTATAATTATTATATTACATAGGTTCAGTCTTAATTCCGTGATTAAGAATACAAGACAGGTAATATATAAGATTATTATTATTATTATTATTATTATGATAATATATACTATAGTTACAGGTGTTTTACGATTACTTGTTACTATTAATGTTAGTTGTTTTTCTTGCGATTGATAACTTTTTTTTTTTTAAATATCTATACTTCCTAGGAAATATTTTATTGTCACGTCGTGTTTTTGCTCATATAACATAATGTACGATCTATTCTATGCATACAACACATTGTTCGTATTTTGTAATATGTATCATTATAAAGATCACTAAGTTCGTGCATCTAATATTATTTTATTTATTTTTCACAAAATAAATATCAATTGATATGACACGTATTAGCAGCTGCAATAATACACATAATTGAGTTACTAATTGAATTAGTAAAAAGATTATCCACTAAATAATTGACAGTAAAAAAGTCGGAATTTTCATTTGAAAAACAAAACTTTGGATCGCCACAGGACACTTCTTAAATAGTACAAAAATAATCAAGATTTTGATAAAATGGTCTTTGAAGACCTTTATTTAAAATTTCCTTTATAATTTAGCAATAAATTTTCCTGATATAGAATATAGATAGTAATATAATAACGCTGACCATACAAATTGTACAAAGTTTTATATTTTTAGTAGACAATTGTATTGATAAGGTCGATATAAATTTCGTCGGAAAATAATAAATACCTGATTAAGTTCAAAGGTGCAGTACAATGTCGTGTAGTTAAATGTGTACGTGATTATTAAAACTGCAGAGAACCAACTCACTTATTGAATTTAATTTCATGCCTCTGTATAATAGAGAGGCGTTGCTTGTTATTTTGAATGTTGTAATATTTTATTCGAATTTATCAATCAAGTCAGTCGTAGGATAATTATTGGTACAAAGGGTGTGTGTGTGTGTGTGTGTGTGTGTTTGTTCTCTTTTTCTATTGAATTTTGAACTTATTATGCAGCCGTTTTTCACTTTAAGTAATACATTTTAATAAAAATTGTAAGTCGTATGACAAAAGTAAACATTATATGATATTTAAATTCTAGATTATACAGCTGTTATTATTATGCGTCACGGTTAAAATTTCAAAGGCGTGCGTACACCCAATAGTTTCAGCTTTCGCTGTTTAATCGTACAATAACGGTAGGGTATACCTATACGAATAAATTATACTAGCTATTATTATTTCTTCTGTTGTGTTTTAATTAATAGATTTAAAACCGTGTAGGTGCATGTCGCGGCGAGATAAGGAGAGAGTCTAGAGTGTACGAAATCGATAATAATTTACCGTAAAATGTATGGTACCTATAATATAATATTGTATATATATATATGTATATAGTTAACCGCACGTTCTCTCGCAGTGTACACATTGATTGTATACACAAAAGAGTATATTACACACAATATACATATTATGAGTAGTAACCAACTATAGGTAGTATTCTCTCACGATTTATGCGCCCACTGCCAGGTAATATCCATAATATACTTACATTACGCTGGCTTTGACGATAGTCAGCTAGGCAACCATAGGTTAGGTTTGGCCTCAGCTAACCTGATAACCACGATACATGCATAGGTAAGTACGATGGCGTTTTTAGAACCCGTCCCCATTCGTCGTTCCCACGGTGGTCCCCTCTCCTCGGCCTTTTACGTTTTCCGTCGGGAAACTTTCGTCTGGTCTTTAGTATTGTGTTATCATAATATCATTATCGTGTCCAGACCACAATGTCGACGAGACGTTTGTGCAAGACTGATTGTTTTTCATTTTCCGTTATGATCCCGCAGATCAGCCGATCGCCGCCGACCGTCGCGGTACACGATATTATTATTACATGATGGTATGCGCTGGTTAATGCCATTGCACAACACAACGAGTGACGGTGGTGGTGAGCTCATTGACGTTGTTTCCGAAAACATTATACAGGTACCAGAATAACTAAACCAATTATACCTTAACCCTATACAATAAGTACATATGTACGTATTATACTACCAATTATTTCATCGGTTAACCGAAGAGAAAAAAAAATAACCATTTCAGCGGTACACAATATAATTATTATCACGAGTAAAATAGGTTTACGTATATGTATATATTGTGACTATTATAATAGAGCGTATAATATTATATTGTACTTGATGCGAGTCTCGAATAATGTGCCACACAGACTTCGTGGGAGAGAGGAGGGTACCGCTGCTGCTGCAGTCATCGGGTATTCAATACTACGTTATTATAATATATTATATAGCGTGTTGCCGAATTTTAATCGAAATATTTTGTGTGCACGTTACTCAGCCATTATATTATTATTATTTAAGTAAAAAACGCACACACATACACGGCGTGTATATTAAAATAATATTATATATTATACGATCAGCGAGTTATTTATTATTTTCTTTTTAACTTTGCGTACGGTGGTTATATAGTTCGGTTGTCGCAATTCTATTAAACGCTACAAATAAGCTCTTTGAATAAGGCAATCAAAAATCACTGAAATGTATTTAAACAACTTATGATAATACGACATACCGATTTCAAGTCTTTTATATTACAATAATGAGAATTATATAAAAACAACGTGGAAATCAATTAAAAATATGTACATAAAATGGTTATAGGTATAGTAGAGCAGCAGCCCTTACACAATGTGATTCGCACTAGTTATATATATTTTGCCTCATTTTTCCCTTTAATTATGAATTTATTCAAATACTGATTTTTTGGATTTTTAAATGTATTTAAAGCTTCATAAATACTTTAAGCAACATGATTTCAATTATTCAGATTTGTAAACCAGTTAATGAATGTACAGCTGTACAAGATACAAGGGTAATACAAACTTCTTCTTATCCAATGATAACCAATCTTTGTTACAGTTAATTATAAACAAGATGGTTTTTTTGAACAATTTGATGTATATAGATCAAAATTTGAAATATAAGTTTCTGAGTCTTTGAAATTTATAAAGGTATAAAAGATAATAGGCCTTAAAAATGGGTCTGCAAAATATCAAATAGGTATAACATTAGATCTAGTATTTATTATACTCCGACAGTTTTTACAAATTAAAAATGTCTTAAAATGTTCAAAATTCATTACCATGAACATATTATACTTACTACTTGCTTGAATTTCGATTTAGATACATCAACATTTTCAAAAAGTCATCTGACTAACAATTTTTAGGACATTCCTTAAATGATGTATAAAATCGAATTATTTAAAAATATTTTCCACGAGAATACTTATTAAAATTACTAAATGTTCCAAAAATAAGAGTTATTTTTGGAATAAAATTGAAGTGAGCATGCTTGGTGAATCACCCATTCACCCCGTACCTATATAATGTAAAAAGTATAGACAATTGTAACCAATAAACTTTTACAACCAATATTGTTTTAACAAATAAAATATTTAACCAATGACAACCCTATAAATAACAGAGATTATATATAAATCCCATCGGAAAAACCTCTTTCAGTTTTTCTAGAGTTTTCTATTTTCCGGGCAACTTTTCTAATTTTTCTTTCTATAAAAACCTTATTCTAATTATTACCAACATTAAAAAAAAAAAAAAAATGAGCTCAATCGGTTCTTTCGTTTTCAAATTAAACACTTCCCAACAAACAGCGTTACATTTTTATGTATATAGATTATGTGATAATTAGCATAATTTAGAGATTGTAATATGATGCAAAAAAAAAATCAGATATTATAAATAAATATATAAAAATACGACAAATTAAATTTTTAAAAAATTTAAGAACAAAAAAAAAATATCATAGCTAAAAATACCTAAAGATACAAAAACAAAAAAAAAAATAATAACTTACCTAAGAAATCAATATGGGGAAAAAATGTAAATGCTTACAATAATTCATATAATAATAATAATAAAAAAAATAATTATTTATTAACGAAATAAATTCCAATAACAATAATAATCTATAGGATAAAATGATACAAATAATAATGTATGAATAGTGATATACAAATATACGGATTTTTTTTATTTAAAGGCATAACGAATATTAAATATTAAGTAACATATCTATTTAGATATGTTCTATATTAAAAACAAAAAAAAAAAAATAAATAGTAATAGTAAAAGGAGAAAATATAATTCTATTAGAATTAATAATAAATTTAATAAGTATTATTTAAATGACGAATAAAACAGAAAAACTTATCAGGAGTACCTAAGAAAACGAGTCAAAATATAATACAGTGTTACCTGCAGACATTAAAATATTAGCAGAGCTGTATGACATATATTTAATTTTAAACATTTATAAGATAGAATATGGGTTTATTTTTGGAGTTAATTGTAAAAATTTCTTAAAGTTTAATTTTTCAAGAAGTTCTGGACAATCAATCATATTATGCAATAATTTGAATAAGATTCTAAAATTTGATGTAATGTATCTATTTTTTAAAGAATCAATTTTAAAAAAAATTACCAATTGTAATATATTCCGAATCAGGGATTCTTTTCACATTACATTTATATGACAGATATGTTAAAAAAAAATATTTTTAATTGAAGAAAGGCTAGTATTTTGTCCGATACTGTCAGTGTGCCGTATTAATGAAGCATATTCAATTTGTGATCTAACTAATGAAAAATATAAAGTTTTCAAATACTGGGCTATCGTAAAAATCTACGCACGCGCGTCTTAAAAGATCTAATTCCATAAAAGACTTATTGCGAACATAATCAACATGTCAATATTAGTAATATTGTTATTAGGTCTATCCGTGCATGTATATGTGCACGCGTTTCTTCTATAATATTATAGCGGCGCGCAAAGAGTCGACGTCGATTGAAAAACAATACGCCGGGAATCGGGATATGGAAATAATAATAATTATTTAATTCCAACGAAGCTGCTGCAGATGATTCGGCGCTGTGCGCGTAGTAATAATTTATATTAATTCGGCGCCGCCGCCGGTTACCGCAGCTATATTCCTATGGGGGTACCTGTACGGTATACGCACACTTCTCGTTCCCGCAGTGTTCGAGCGCGCGCGCGCGCACACACACAATCTAGTTAAAACCCGTAAAATTAATACGAAACCGCGATGAGAAAAAAAAAACACACACACACACATGGCAATAATAATGGCAGGTTCAACTCTTATATCGTAGGCACTACACATAATATGCGTATAATGCCGGTGCTGCAGCTGTAATTGCTGCTGATATTTCGGCGCAAGTGTGCGAGTCCGTCGTCCGCTGTAGTACGTGACGTAAGAATGATTTGTTTTCAAAACGCCGTTGCCGCAAATACGTGTTTCGGCATGTCACGAAAAATAAAAAAAAAAAAAAAAAAAAAAAAAAAAAAAAAAACAAAAATGAAATAAACGAACGGTACATTTGTCGTACCAGAAATACCAGATTTAAATCTTTCGAAAAGAAGAAAAACGTTTATCCATATGTATAATATAACGTAATATACCAATGGCTGTATAATATTTGAAACGGCGAACGACGGACTGGCAGGAGAAGAAATCGGATCGCAAAGTACAATCAAAATATGATCGTCTAGGTATTTTTTTTTTTTTTTTTAGATAATTTCAACGTCAAACGCTATTAAATTTGTTAAATATTATTAAAAGTATATTATATTATACTATCACCCCACTGGTTGGAATACTAATTATTATCAAAATTTGAGAATTCTTGAATTTTGATGTCTTTTCGTGGTGATTGAAGAATGTTCTAGGCGAGATGTACATATTTTGTTCGCGAAATTAAATACAAATTTTGACTTTGTTTTTATATTTCGTTATATTTTACAAAAAAAAAAAAAAAACATATTATTATTCTACACATTTAATAATTTTTATGTTTTAACAAATTATCGACATAATATATGTTATTTTCGTAAATATCGTTTTCCCCATTATTGTGTTTTACTATGTGTTTATCATTTTAGCTGCATATTTTAGAGGATTTTTTGGTAAATTTAATTTCATATTCATTCATACTTCAAACCTTTTTAGTACGAGTCCAGAACCTTGCTTATTATGGTCGAGAGGTGTCGCTTTCATAATATCGTCTTAACCGTTATCGACATTAATAAATATTATTCTAATTTTTATTATTCACACACCGAACGCTTGTAGTTATTTGAATTAGCATTCAGATTTCTTTTTCGCATATTATAGGTTATACATGTTATATGTTTTAGAGTTTATGCGAACTTCATATTATTATGTACTTCGATATTAAGAATACAATTTACATATTATAATATTATATTAGAAAAGTATTTTTTGCAACATGATACGTACAGTATTATGTAAACAGTGTAAAAACATATCTTTATATAAAAAAAAAGCTTCGTAATATTATATCCAAGCATAAAACGTTAAATTATTATTGTGCGAGGAACTCTAACAAAAAAAAAAAAAACAAAACAAAAGTTAATACAACGGAAAGCTTTGTAAACATAAAACATGTAATGGTTATTGAAAGCCTGTGATCTGTCTAACTGAACCACAACAATTAATGGAACGACACATGGTTTTTGTTGTTGTGAATCAATAATAAAATGCTATTAAACGCGTATTTCATGTACGCATATTATTTGCCGTCATCGGCTGCAGCGTATTTGAGCGAAACGTAGACTATCTCTCCATTTACAAATTACGATATTCAAACTGTATAGAAATTTTACATAAAATTTCATAAATAAATAATAATAATAATAATAATATAAAATTGTGCACGCATTCCACCGTAAAGGTGCGGTTTCCCCGCAGCGTCAAATAGTGGAACAGCGCGGCGACAGTGACGCCGACCATGTCCGCAGTTGACGCTGGACGCTGCAGGGAAACTGTAACTTTACCGCGTTAATATAACACGCTGTCATTGGGCGGCGTACCCAGTGTCGAGACTTGTCTAGATAATTGTCTAGACAAATCTGTGATTAACTATTATCTTGTCTAGATATAAAACTAAACGTTATCATCGATTATAGATAGTACTATCTATTTATCCATCTTAGATGAAAAATTCTGTCATATACCGACATTTATCTAAATATATATATATATATTTTTTTTTTTTACGCTGTTGAAATTATATTAATTAGTTTTAATATTATTTATGAATTATGTCCCTGGTATAAGGGCCCATTTTCATTCACGTCGTCGCCCGCCGCGCGTTGACGACGACTGGCAGACGACTTAGACGATAACGATTTCTATTATAATATTAATATTACCAATGATATTACTCATCGCTCATTATTCAATATAGTCTGTAGCCGTTCCGTACCCCGAAATGCCGCTATTAAAATAAAACGAACGGTGCTAGGTTGACACACGGAAAGTCCGAACTCCGTAGAAATTGTAGATGACTAAAAAATAATAATTTCGTCGAAAATAAATCCCTCGACTTCGTACAGCACATAGGTGTAACGAATTGAATTTCAAACACATTTTTAATGTTGTTTACATGACGAGCTTAATATATTTTTTTAATAAACGCAATTTTAATTTTAAATTATTGTTTTTTTTTTTTTTTAATTTATCGGCTTTTTACGTAGATGAATTCTGATTATATTTTATCTATTAAATAGATAGTTTTAATAGAGTTTATTTTAATGTTTATCCAAATAGATTTTTGGTCTATTATCTTTATTTTTATCTAGATGAAAAATAATTATCTGGGCTCCACACTGGGTATACCTAATACTTGTATGTTTTGTACGCGTGGGGAATGCGCGCTACAGGTATGTCACCTGTGCCGAAAATTAAAAAAACACAACTTTTACAGTTTATAATTATAATATTTCTTGAAATCTGCGAATAACAATTTTTCGTATACACTTTGAAATCTTGTATTGAAATGTCAAAAACTACGAAAAAATTAAAATGCAAAATACAATTTAACATCACACGATACGGATTTGTAATAAAACGAGCAAAATAATAAAAAAAAAAAAACGATTTCATAAAACGATTTTTAAGACGGAGATTGGAGAGGCTAAGGGCCCAGGCGGCAACTGTTTATTTTTTTCTCGTAAAATCAGCCACTGTGGATTTCATACTAATGACCGAATTATTGTAGAATTTCAATTTAACCATTTTATGATATTTATTTTGCAGTACTTTGTAAGCATTTTTAAAAAAAGGAAATTGCTCATAATAATCTTGAAATGTTAGGTGTCTTATATTGTGTTTTATTTTTATCTGCACAGAGCAAACGCTTGTACCTTCTGGTATAAATCGGTATAGTTTTCAACACAGTGCTCACGACAAAGATTGTATAACGAATAACGTGGCTTCTCGGAGCGTAGACAATTTAATGTTTTCAATTTTATAATTAAAGTTCATTGCAGTGTCTTTCCGCCTAAACGCAATGTAATGAACTAAGTATACATAATTTAAATAATACTTTAGGCCATACGTACAATTACGGCGTTATCTTTGATGGTCTTTATACCATTGACGTTATTTATTTATGACAAAAAGTTATTAATGTTTTTATTAGTTTACTTTGATAATAATGTATAACATTATGGTAATTAATTAAAGTAAGAAAACGATTAATTTTTTTTTTTTTTTCATTTAAAATAATAATCTACTACCTGCAGTCGGCAGTAGTAGTATATTATTATAATATGTGAGTATACCGCATAGGTAGTATCGATAGTATAGGTAGTGTGCACATAATATATTATATACTTTAATAAATTTAATAATTTATACACCGCAACACACTGCTGCTAATACAGTCTACGTCGGTATAATGTATAGGAGGCGTAATAATCGCCTATATTATTATTAATATCATTATGATTGTGATTATTATTATTATACGAATCGGATATTATTATAAATATATCGATGGGTGAAAATTATACGATCGGATTAGTATGTTATATAGTATTGCAACTGGCAAACGTGTATTATACATACATGTACGTATCTATATGTAATTAGAATTTAGGAGGTATACAATATAATTTATAATATTATATATAGCAATACATATATATATATGAATATAACATACATTTCGTCAGCCCCCCCCCCCCAAATGTAATTTTTGAAATTCTTTTTTTTCCAAACATTAGTGCGCCATTAGTGTGAATTTGTGCAACAACCGTTATACTAGAAAAAACCGTTTATTCATTTTTCACATTTCCCCAGCCCTCCTCCCCACACGGAAAAAATTCGAATTTTTAAATTCTTCTTTTGCCAAATATTAGTGCGCCATTAATGTGAATTGGTGCGTCACTCAAATACGTGTTACCAGTTTATTAATTTTCAATATGTTATTAATAATTGTTCCTACATAATTTCAATTTATATTCATACTTGAATTTTTTTTAAAAAACATATGTTTAATATTTGTTTTAGCTACCTTCAACGTAGCTAGATCATTTCAATTATGTTGTGCTATTATTTTAGTGCTCTGTAACATTATATATAATTATTTACCAATAACGAATTTGTGGAGATTTGTACCTAAATTAAAAAATTGATTTTTTTGACGAAATTAAAAATGATTCTAGCCTAACCTCGAAACATTTAATTTCAACTTTGGATTGAAATCGAAAAAAATTCATATTAATAATCGTCAATTTTATTGCATAATGCATGTACATAGATATGAAATAAGACCTAGAAATTGCATGTTTGTTTAGAAAAAATCACATAATATTGTATTTTCCCTATAAGGTTAAATATTTTTCATTCTTTATGTAATTAATCTTAAATTAATCTTTTTAAGAAAAGCTAAATTAATTTTGTTATTTGTAATTAGAACAATGAATACATAAATACTTTTTTTATACGTAGTAAAAATAATTATATTTTGTGTGGCGGATGAGTGGGCCTGGTCCAAGTAAGTTAACGTGTGCCCGTTCCACTCAGATCTCCTAAAGGCTATGTGCTTGCTCTGAAAATTGTTTTTCCAATATAAATCTAAATATACCAACGCGACGGCCTTGTTTGTATTATTTTGTAAGTAGGTTTATTCATCCTTGATATGTCTAACATTTTCACAAGACACATAGGTAAATTTAGTGATGTATTGAAGCTGTAAGGGTTTGGGTTTATAAACTTGAATTTATTAAACATATAATTAGCGCAATATTTTTATTCTATACTTCTTCATTTTACAATGAAAACAAATTATTTTATTACTCCATAAGATAATATATTATAACACAACTTTAATTTAAATTCACAGTTACTATTTATTTCAGAAACTACTAGGCTGATTTCAATACAAGTTATATAAAAAGATTCCTCGAAGTTCGGGGTGTTTTGAGATTCTTTTTTCATCCTCTGCTATAGGGTGGCTCACTCATGAATTCGTTTTTGATCACGAAAATCGAATAATTTTTTGTTTGCTTATACGGTAGAAATTGGTTACTGAAATAAAATTAGAACAATATGTGTACAGACTAACATGCGCTGGCATAGTTTTTTTTTTTTTTTAAATAAAAGAAGATAGGTAATATTTAATTTACAGTCTGTTATACAAATATACAACAAAACACAATGTTCTGCTTAGTTTGTAGCTTATGGACTGAAAAACGACCTCACCGATTCTAATAAAAGTTTCAGATACTGTTTTCAGAGATATCAAGAAAGTTTAGAGAGTAACTCGAATCATAAATAATGTACCATGGGTGGATTGCCCATCCCATTTATCGGTTATATCTCATGCGGGGACCTTACATTCGTTTCCTTCAGGAAATTTCTAGTTGCTCTACAAAATACAAAACGTGATATACAATATTATTATTATATGTTAATGCCTATATAACATGTAATCCATATCATGACGTACTCGCCTACTATTATCGCTATCATTTTTTTTTTTTTTTTGAATTTTGATTTTCGAATTATAAATGTCTTCGTACACCGCGTAATAAGAAGAATTGGTTTTCACAACAGATATTTTTTTTCCGTTTGGATTACATATTGCGTTATTACTGCGATACAAGTCATTATTACCTACGACCTACCTATTTATTGTGGTGTCCGGTTCTCGTGTACAAGCCTAACGACGTGTACGTTTCGTGACGATTTATTATTATAGTTTTATATATAATTCTGTTTTTCGGTTCGCGTTTATTACTAATCGTTTTTATTACACTCGTTATAATATTATGTTTATACGCGCACAAGGTTTTCTATAATCTCGTTGTAATTTATCGAAATCCACGGCCGGCGTACGGGTGTATTATCCATATATAGGTATACAAATATACAATAAACTACTCGCGGTAATATTCGAAAACGTATTGCGTTATAATATGTATGCACGCACGCGTATAATAATAATATAACGTACAACAACCTAACCTACTTATACATTACGTGTGTGTGTAAAAAAAAAAAAATATATATATATATATATATATATAAAAATCCGAAATAATTGCGACTACTGTGCGCGCTTGCACCACTCACGCGGCAATAACGATATTATCCCGTCGAACGCGAGATGCGGCATTTAGATTAACGCGACATGTATACGGTGTACCTAAATACTATAATACACCTATATATATATGAGGTTAACCGACAGCCGACTGCTACTGACTAAATTATCTCGTTTATTCTCACACGTTACCGTGTCGGTTTATATTATTATATATATATATACACACATACAGTTACTATATATTATATTATACGTTATTCGCTCAAATCGTTTTGCGAGGTGGCTATTCAACTATAACTATACGTTATTATTATTATTATTATTATTATTATGGGTAAGCCGTATAACGTGTGTGTGTGTGTGTGTGTGTGTGTCGTGCGTGTGCGTTTGATGTATCGGTGCACGCAACCGGGCCGGCAAAGGTGGCAATCGTTTCTGTATAAACGAAACCGCGCTGTTGTTTTTGACGGTCTTTTTACTCATTCAAAACGTTCTCGAATTGTCTGCGCGTTTTTTTTTTTTACCCCAGTCGTCCATAGTTTTTTTTTACGGGCCGTGCGCATCGTACGCAGTAAAATACCTATATAATACACGCGGGCTGCCGTTTAATATTGTGGTCGGGTATATACAGCAGCCAGTACGCGCATATTACACGCGATAATATAAACCGGAACGTTTTTACTCGTTACTTGTGTATTGCTGTATATTATAATGATAGAATACGACAGTGTGATATCATTATACAGTTGACGGTGTTCCAAAAACCCGTTTTATCGGAAAATGCCGACAATTGGACACGGAGGGAGCGCGAGAGTTTTCCCCTTCCCTCCCCAAAGAACAAATTTTCTGGTGCCTACAAAGGCGTCGTTTCGTCTTCCTTGAAAACTGCAGACGCTAATTTCAATAACTTCATTAGAACAATGTATTTTACTATATTGTACATGATACTGATTTCTATTCAATATATATATATTTTATTTTTATTATTGTTTGCGCCAAGTATCAATAAAAAGCAAATGATTACGATAGGTGGATTGGGGAGGGGAAGCGCAAGCCCTCGCTGGTCCATAAACCAACTTTGATAAACGTTTGTCTCCCCTTACCCTTAAATTGATGATGCCAAATGCCATTCAAATCTGAAAATGCGGTAGCACAACAGAAAAAAAATTACTTAATTTTCGTATGCATACCCGGCGGACACCTGAACTATAGACCTGCATAACCACTTTTTAGCAATATCGGAGTGCAAAAATAATTGCATAATATATTATGATAATACTACGTAGAAAAACATCTTCGTCACATAAAATGATAATATTATATATTACACGTCATACGCAGCGCGCGACTCGGGTGGAAAAGGTGCAATAAAACTAGTAATAATAAATCGCGTGCAGTGTCCGGGATTAATAAAGAAAAATCACTATCCGCGTTCACAACGTTCTTAAAGTTATAAAAGAAGTGAAAAAGCCGTTTGTATATGTATGAGATGGGTTTTTATTTATAATACGTTTTATCGCTAATAAATGTCAAATTTCGTTATCGCACTACGCATGGACGAGGAAATATTTTATACCACTGCCTCAATAAATGCCGCGAGAAACTTTTATATTTTCTTACATTCATTGTAATGGTATGCACTAGTGTACCTATAAATGCAGAAGTACACAAGTGAGTTATTGCGTACTTGTAATTGTATTCGTTTGGACATGATTATTATTAATTTATTTATTATGATTGTTATAATTCATAAAACTGTTATTGTTATAGTTACACGTCACGGTTAAGTTATTCAAACCCGTTGTCGAAGACGACCGTGTCTTGAGGTTGAAACCTACCCAAACATAAAAAAACAATAATATAATATGATAGTAAATTACATGGCTAGGCATAGAAATACATGGGGTTATAGGCACCGGATTGGTTATAATTTATAAGATTGGATTGCGATTTGCCACTTG
This sequence comes from Pentalonia nigronervosa, assembly GCA_014851325.1. Lineage (NCBI taxonomy): Eukaryota > Metazoa > Arthropoda > Insecta > Hemiptera > Aphididae > Pentalonia > Pentalonia nigronervosa. The sequence continues at coordinate 78,522 of JACXSJ010001416.1, forward strand.
GCATTAAGTTATTTAACCTAAGTACCTTATTAGATAATACTTTAGTATTTTAATTTGAACGTAAAACAATTTTGGCCAATTTGATAAATTTTTGTCGTGTTACATAAATGTGTTAATTCATGAATAAAAATATTATTCTTACAAATAATAGATTATAATATCAAGTTTAATATGACATGCAATTCATGATTATTATTATCACGACGGGTAAAAAGGTAATATTTTATAATAAATAATGTAATTTTTTTTTTTTCATAATTAACTAGCTGTTCCGCCCGGCGTTGCCGATGCAAAATATTTGTTTATTTTATAAATATATTTTTGAAAAAATCTACTCATCGTAATAGTAATATAATATAATATGTAACCTATGGCAATCCATCGGCAATCCTGAATTACCTGTCATTGTCGGGTTTAAGTATGAAAATGTATGTACTCTTGTTATCTGACAAGATTATATGAAAATTATTAGAAAATATGTGTACCGTATTATAAGCCGTCTATCGCATATTATTTAATTACACAGCACACACAATATAATTTATTATAGCCTAGACGTCTTAGAACCTGCAAATAAAATGTGATAGACGTAAAATAGCATCTAGAAGCTCATGGCTTATAAACGCTTACACATCGATGTATTAGGTATACAATTTATACGTAAAATGTTGTTTTTTACAGATTTCACCCCTTCAAAATCAAATTTTGAAAAATTCTTTCTTAGTGCACGGCTAAATTATAATATTAATCTACCATCAATATGCCAAATCGTTAGCTCTAATATAGGTTCGATTCTTCGTTAGTTATGAATCAGTCACTCAGGACAGTCTCTTTTATATATAGATAGATGTATTAAATTTAATCAATGGCAATCTTACTTTGTCCGTAAAAATAACAATGTATATTTAATTTTCATAATATAATAATATTTATTATTTCGAACCCGTAAATGTGACGATTTGATGCAAACGTTTACCACATCTGCTCGATTAACCAATAGTAATTATATTTTAAATACAAAATAAAATACTAATATCTATAACTTATTTTTACTATTAATATTATAACCAATGAGTTGTAACCAACGGCAATCATTAATAAACAAAAATAATTTTCGATTTCCATCGTGAATCTCAAAATCCTTGTATGAGCACCTCTTTAAAATGCGAATTTCGGAAAATTCTTTCTTAGTGCACAGTAAAGTTATAATATTAATCTACCATCAAAATTTCAGATCGATAGCTTTCATAGGTTTAGCTCTCCGTTAATTATGAATCAGTCACTCGGGACACTTTCGTTTATATGTACATAGATATCTGGTGACCGATTACTGGACCTTAATAAGATAGCTCCAGGGTTATTTTAAATCCATTAAAAATTGGAATATCTTAAATCATTTATAATAATAACAATAATAAATATATTAAATAGTAATAATACAAATACATAAAAAAAATATTTGGCATTGAGTAATTAAATATGGTGTGTACAAAATAAAGAAAATATTATATAATATTATAATATTCAAATGTTAATAATATAGTCTTAGTTTTGGCCGTATCATAGTTATATAATTAGCCTGCAAGGTGAGATATATCTTTTGAGTAGGGGAAATTGCATGTTGGCAAAATTAATGGGTATTATATAATTTAGTCCGAAATTGAAAACCAACCGATTTTATTAGACAAAACAAATCAAATAATTTACAGTATATTTGGTATTTACTTCATGATTTGAATTGGTTTATGTTCTAAGGTATAGGTTTTTTATAGTCATGATATTACATTTTTTAAACGATTGTTTGTTCGGATTTATTATAACATATTATATTATAATTGATAATATATTTCTAATAAGGACGTACTGAGTATCGGAATACATTAATTGGAATAATTTAAGAAAGAAACATAAGTGGCATAAGCTGTTAATCTTGTTGTTGAAATAATATTCATAATGAAATAAACAAAATATATGCAGTATAAAATGTTTAAGGGGGCTTAATATAGGCAATTTTCGAATTAATATTATTCAAAAACATAAAAACAAAATAGTTGCAACAGAATATAAATACTTAGAATGACGTATAAAAAAATTAAAATGATTCCGATTTTTCTACGAAGTCGCCGTGATTATAAATGTACAAAACTGTTGTTATCTTAAAATTTGTTTGAAAATTCACAATTCCAATTTCCAACAATATAACGAATACGTTAAAAACGGAAATTTATTTTCAAAACATTAACTCGAGAGTTATATTGCTTATTGTATAATACGAGTATCGATTAAGTATATATTTTTAATTTTAATTATCTTGATATTACGTATTTGAGTGTATTATTATTTGCATCTCGGTATACACGTTTTATAGTATACGACGACAGTCTTCGGGTTTTGTTTCGTGGTGAACAAATTACCTTTCAGTGCAACCATTAATTATTATTGAGGACGTCGCGTACAATAATATTGTCGAAAGACCAAAGACGTGGTTTTTTTTTATCCTACAGTAGGATTTCGTTATCAGCTGCAGAACGTCGTTTTTGTTGAAACAGCATTTTGCCGACGACGTAGAGAAAACTTATCCGCCGGTCGAAATCGTCCATACTTCGTACGACACCAAACGACCATTACCAGTGGCGTCGGCGTCATTTGAGGTTGGGGAGGGGCAAGGTGGGAATTTGCCCCTGTCTGATTGTAAAATCAGTTCAACTGTTGGGCCGGTTGTTGCGGTGAAATAACATGATTATATTTTTTATAATTTTGAGGAAATATATTATTGTGTAAGCACTATAGAACACTTTTGACACTATAATAATTAATATCTACAGTTTTTTATCTCAAATATATAGACACGGATACTATAATCTAAAAATTCTAAAAACAATAAAAGATCAGATTTAAGTGTATCCACGATTTCGAAAAAACATATTATATAACAGAAGGCACCTATTTAAAATGTTACGATTTTTCAATGAGATTTAGCAGTCGTGTTTCGTGTTGTAATTTACAAAGTTCGACACCTCTAGAAAAATATAAAATTACATCATTGAGGTAGTGACCATAATTATTTAGCTCCTGTTGTATGGGGCAACGTTACACAATTAAAATTAAAATATAATAAAACAATACTGTCAAATAGACAGTATTATATTTATAACATTAGTCAATGAAGCAAACGAGCTGAGACAGCAGTTTTGTAAATAATATTTAAGAATGTGAGAACCGCAGTAAAAGGGCGATACGGGTTTTCTATCGAGGCACTAGTGTGTAGAGTTTCATAGAGACCCGTATTTTTATATGTTTGTTTGTTTCTTTTTAATAAAATACCTTTATAGTGAAAATTATTACGTTATTATTGAGTAGCCACAACACGTTAACTTATACTCCGAGTCTGATCTGTAACCGATTAATTTATGGTCTTTGAAGGCGAGGGCTAAAAGGTAAAATGGTCATACCAACATTTTGAGAACAATTCTGTAACCGGTTAATTCATGGTCGTTTGAGTTCTCAAATTTAGGTAGAAGTGTACCAATCGAAAGATAGGTATACGACACTCCTATCCGCGTCTTTTTTGCTACCTATTTCAGTGAGCCTCATACTTTTGCCCCATACGCACACGAAGTTATGTAAGATGGGAATTGTATAGAGATAAAAATAGAAGTGGAAGGAGCGACGAGTTTCGTATTTTTTTTTTTTTTTTGGTTCGGTTACACGGGCTAATCAAAACTTTTACGCCTTCTTATTAAAAATTGAAATGACGCCACTGATTATTACGCCAGTTTGACACCTCGTTTTACTGCTGCTTCGCGTTTTCTGTCGGCAGACGGACGTGTCCAAAGTCGCATAATTTTATTATCTGATCGCGAACTATAACACTTCCTGCGGGGCATATCACAACATATAATTACAATTAATAATGAATACAAAATGCAGTCTGCGGTGTGCAGAGAACTGATAATTCGGTCATAAAATAATCATAATTACTATCGCGGTACAGGTCGCGTGCTCAAAAGAAACACTCCCGATAGAATGACATCGAAGCCCAAAAGTTTTTTCAGCACGACATGCGAGGTAATAAAGTATAATGTGCGCCTCTTTCGTTCTCGCGGACACAATACGACCGGCGAGCGGAGCGCAAAGGGTGGCGATGATGGCCCAAAGGCTGCAGCCGCCTCCGTCGACGACAACTATGATGAAAGCCGAGCCAAACGCAAAACACACAAAACCGCGGGGGATTGTTACTTAAATAAATACGGCGGCACACTGCGGCGGAGGCGAGTCATATATATATATATATATATACAAACGCGCGCCGCAGCAAAGTCGGAGAAAAGGTCGTTGTGTGCATCACGCGCAAAGGTGCACGGGGCGTGGAGGTGAATTATCTGTCCGCGCATATACACACCGCTCGTCCTCCGTCAGTCCGTCAAACAGAATTCGACTTCCCTCCCGCCGCCGCTATATACATTCTATATACACACACACACACACACACACACATACATACATACATACATATATATACGCGGTTGTATTATACCCGGTTGTATGTATATACGCGCCTGACTTCCTCTCCGTCGTCGCAGCAGTAGTTTCTTTGAGAGCCCGCGAATGCAAATTACCATTACCCATTCGCCAGCCAGCCAGCCAACCATCCAGCCGTCGTCGCGCCCCGGCTCCATTGTAAATACGCATTTTCCCGTTTTCTCTCTCTCTCTCCGCCGTTAAGTAATTATCGTCGTGTACACACACGCACACGCGCGCGCGCGCGATTTACATGTGTGCGCGTGCTTGTCTTTACAAAAACCCAAAACGCGTATACCTAACCTACCTATACGGCGGGCGCGTGTATATTCGGAAGATTTATATATATAATATACGCATATATATATATATATATATATAGCGACCCTCCCGTGCTGCCGCCTCGTTTTGATCTCCGCGCAGCCGCCGCCGGTATATCGTACGCGTGTTTAGGCGTTTTTCTTTTTCTCTTTCTCCTCGCCCGCACATTGTTTGGCCGTTGTACGCTCCCGCGCGGGTTTTCGCAAACTCTACGGCGAAACGCGTACGATAATATCACACGCGCCCGGAAAAGGAAAAAAAAAATATAAACGACAGCGATATATTAATAATAACACGAAAATATAATACCGGAGAAGTGCGACCCGCGGCTTCCGCGGCCTGCGCGTCTATAGTGCTCGACCTGTATTTACATGTCATTGTGCGCTATTATTAATGATTTTCACCGGCCGAGTGCGTTGTTGTTGTGCCCGCGCAGAGTCCTTTTGTGCGCCGTGGCGGCAGTGAATGTATTTCTCTTCGACTTACCCTGCGCACCACCCGCGCCGTCGTATAGGTCAACGGATGAGATGTGACGAAAATAATGTGAGACGAGAAAAAGAAAATATGAAACAACGGACGCGAACAAACCGATTCACACCGATTCATTTCTCTTGTCGCCCCGCAGCGGAATTCTGTGCCCTTACAGCCTGTCGACGATCTCACCGCGCCACTGTCTCTCCTTTACCGTCACTGTCGCCGCCGTCGGATATTTCTCTCACTATAAACATATATTATATATTGTATTGTCGCGCTCAGCGAGTATAATCCTTTTTAAGTCTACGACGGCGGCGAGAAAAACGTCACCTTTTGTACGACGCGTCGTGTACATAATGCTGCTGCTCCCGGCCCCTGCCCACGCACGATTTATCACCGTTGCCGAGATTAATGAATCCGCGGATAGGTCACCGCCGCCGGAAAAAAGTAAATAATATGATACGCCTACTATAATATCGTTATTGTTATTACCGCGGGTGCACGAGAAATGCATACATATATAGGTACAAAGCGAGTCGTGCGCGCAACATAAAGGTATAATATACATTATTATTTTATACCCGGTTGGAAAATGTTTGGATGTTTTCCTCGAACGTATCGAGTTTGTTTTGTTTTTGCTTTAATAAAACGCCGTGATTAATACGCGGAAAACCGTATTATAAAATATGTATAGGTACCCCGTGGTGGTTTGGCGGAGGGCGGAGGCTGGCGCTTCTTCGACGCATTAATAGCTAGTGAAAAGTCATCTGTACTGCCGTACACATTTATACGCGTACAACACGAACGAATGGAAAAATGAGCTTTTGCATTATTTAAATGCGCATACCTGTCCTATATACGTATATACACTTCCGCAATAATCAAATACGACTGTATATTTGATGCGCAAATACTCACCGGCAAAGCTTTTGAAACGTTAAACTTTCTGCGCGGCGCTCAAACAATATCCAATGAACGCGCGTCTGTGTGTGTGTGTGTGTGCGGGCCGCGATTCTCTCACTGTCTGTCTGTCCCTCTGTTACCTCTCCGTCACTCCGCCGCCTGATCCCCGCGGACGTTTCGTTTGTTTGCACCGGGTCTCTTCCTCTCCGATGTCTGCAGTTACTTTTGTGAGCAAACTAATCCACAAACCCCCTCCCGCCATTCGCCCCACCCCATCGTAAATTCATCGGTGGTCCGCCGCAGTCGTCATCGTCTCCACGCGAGCCGCCGTCTTCGGTCTAATCACCGAGAAATCCCACTCGTGTACGCGTACACACAGACCTAACCTCCCTTTGAAGTCCGTTTAAATATTCGCATTGCGATAATTGATATGAAACAAACACACGAGCACCAGCGAGCGCCGTCCCCGTCCACTACCGTTAAATATTTCCGATTGCGCATGTCCGTACGTATAAACAATTCATAACGATTTGAGCTTTATTATTGTTATGTGTGCGATATCGAAACACGCGTTACACTGGTGTAAATAGAGGTGGGGGGAGGAGGTGCTCTGGGGTGTTTCACACTTTTTTTGAAAAAAAAAATTCAAAAATAGGCTTTCTCTAACTTAAACAAGTAGCAGTTACAACTTATAATTTCAATACGTTCTGCAACATCTGTTCGTAATTTTTCAAGTATGCAACAAATTAAAAATCAGTTGTGTACAAGTATGTTAAGTGACGGTTTATTGACTTGTTCGTTTTATATGTTAAAAGGCATTTTGCAAATATCGTAAAAAAAAAAAAAAAACGCGAATTATTGAAATAGGTATACATAGTTTTAGCACCCTTTAAACTTTATCTGTAGTTGCGCCTATGCACGAGAACAAGGTGAGTTTAACACGTCTGTGTTCTACAGTCGAATTTTGATCAACTAGAACTTTTTTAACTCGTTGACACCTCGAACTTTTCCCCTGATCATCCAATTAAAGGATCATATTTATTTAACAAGAATCCTTGTAGTATTACTCAATTTTTTTGGCGGGTCCCTTCGACTTCGAGCTAACCTTGTCTGATTGTAATATGGATATTATTATCTACTTTATCTCGGTCCTCGAAGGCGGTTGTCGTCGCGCGTCCTTCCATTGTAACAAACCCATACAATTAACACGCTTCATACGACCCTCTATTGTTGTTATTAATTATATAAATCATTCGTATTGGAATTTTCCATAATTATATTGTATCAAGAACGGTGGCTGCTCATATAAGTACACTGGATCCCCTCGACCGTGCCTAACACTCTGATAATAGCTTCGAGCTTATGACTACATCATAAATATACTATATGATGCAGTGACGGTTCGAAAGAGGTATTTTTGAATCAAGACGATTCACAAAAAAATATATTGATTTGCCAAAGTATACAGTGGACAGATATATTTGGTGCATGTTGGGTGACACAGATAGAGTTTTCATGATCTGCTGTATATGTGTGTACCAATAAAATCCCCATTGTTTAACTATACTAACAGCCTACGAATTTACTGTTTGGAAAGCAGTGAAAAAATATTTAGGGTGGGTTATGTAAAAATATTAAAATATATGAGTTGAAGAAAAAAAAGTTCAGGTCGCCACTGCTATGATGATGTGTATTTTCCCATAGTTTTATACTCGAAACTTAAAGGTTGTAAATAAACCAAATATCTTTTAAATGTTGATCTATAATCTATAATATATATTGCATGGTTTTATAAAAAATAAATAGAAATATATATATATATATATATATATACACTTGCTAGTATTGCGCACTATTATTATGGATATTCAAAAAAAAAAAAAATAATAATATTTGAAATAATTATGTAGTGTAATTTATAGAATCTAGGTTTTATATAGGTAGGTAGTTATACATAAATTATTATTTTATTAGATTTTCAGAAAAAAAAAAGATTTTTTAGCATGTCCAACGAAAATATTAATACTCTATAGAGTTATGATTTCGCCATGTTGATGACATCGATAATATTATTATTTATTATACATTATTTTGATATCACTGAAACATATCATGTTATATTATTTTATTTTAACAACTCGTTTTTAGTTGTTTGCTGCAGCAGCTGCTACACCATTTATTACAGGATTAAACCGTTTGTATCTACGTCTACATATTTTAACCTGGACATTTACAACAAACTATTTAACGTTTTTTTTTTTTTTTTCGTGAGCAGATTTTAGATTCCTCCCACCCCCACCACCCCAACTAACACGAAACGGTGCACATTACGAAACCGCTCGTGGTACAGGGCCCAAAGCCGAAAAACAGTGTGCCATGAGATCACATTTCCATCGTGTTTGTGAAAAATAAAAACAGCCAGTGTGCACCGACAATATAAATATATTATATTATTATTTGAACAATTTTCGAACTGAACCGTGGACCCCGTGCCATCGTCCTATTTTATATTTTCATTAGGACATAATATTTATGTACTCGAGCAATATTAATCATGTCACCGTGAATATTTTTATTGCCTTACAAGTTACAACTGCAGTTTAATCACGTATTTATTTAAATGCAATATTTTACTGCGAACAAATTGTCGAACGGATTCACAAACGGTTCAAACGAATAGTTCATTTAAATGCGTAATAAATTATTCGTGAGTTTATGAATTTAAATTTATTTTCTCATTTTGAACTCGCATTATTATATTTTATTCATAATAAATTATAAACGTATTTAACACGCGTAGGTACCTCTAATCGTTTTTAACAGTTATTTGTATACGCATATATGAATTAAATTAAGGTGGATGAGAATAAGATAGTGGATATATTGAATTTGCTTGCATCGTTTTTAATTTCTCAAAAATCGTATAGGTGATTCAGAGAAACCGTCGAGAAAATCGAAAAACTACAGAACCGCTTCTTGACTAAAATTCCGATCCGTAGAGGCTGCAGGGCTGCTCGAAATTATTCAGTCTACTCACCTGAAAAACGTTTGATATAATATTATATTCAACATACGCTACACGCGTGCATGGTACAACTATATATTGTATTACTGGGTTGCAATTAGTAAACATTTAATGAATCGATAGTGAGAAAATGTCACCTTACACAATATGACTTAGTGAACCATTAAATTAATCAATTTTTTTTTTTTAGACTCTACAGAATAATATTAAACGGTTGGAGCGGCTATATAACCGTGAGAGAGCGAAGCTCAGCGAGTCTTTTATCGGCTGTTATAACGATGGCCCGCACGCCGATTGCTCCATTCGGTGTATTAAGTCGTATACATTTTTGTTTGTTATTAGGTGCCATAATATTTTACAAATACAATATATAATATAATATAAGGTCATTAATAAACGAAAATCGATTGCGCGCTGTCTAATACGGAGTGAAATTCTATTATTGTTAAGTTATATTTTTCTTCCACATTTTTATCGTCTTCAATTGTAAAAATATTGATCGCCTATATCGTTTTTTCGCGGTCTCAGTGTCGTCTTCTACATCACGCCTATTATATTATATTTTCCTAATTTCTTATGTGTCAATTATTGAATACGTCGTGTGACCAAAACGATATAATGGTACAGTGATATGTTAATCATCCTTTTTTAATTTTTCCTTCTTCTCCCTCGGTATCAACACTCGTGTTATTCATCCCTATATTGTGCAAACGTTTGAAATTAAAAAAAAAAGGAAAGAAATACCAACTGCTCAAGATTCTTTATGCATCCTATAAATAGACTTCATTATTGCGGTAAGCCACTAAAGGCAGTAATCGTATACATGATCAGAATCTCATTGCTAGAAACTAACAAAACAAATCGCAAAAAAATAGGTTTTCCGTTTTCGCGGGCATACCGTATGATAGAAAAACTTCCCATGTATGCCTAACGACATTTTGCCCCGGAAAATACATAAATTGTAAGTATTTATTTGTCCGAATATTCGAGTATTATTTCGTTTAAACCCCATACACCCTATTTCCGTCTCTGTAAATACATAATGTGCTTAGTTTATTATTCTATATGTATATGTCCATTTTTTTGCAATTTTCTGCTCCGTGTGGTGTGTGTGTACAGCTATTACAATGTACGAACGTATTAAAATGGATTTTAATCCATTAAATCTCACTTTCGTGTGCTTATGTAAGTCATTTCTGTTTAAACTATTTGATACACCGAAATATATTTAAAACGATTTTATACCAAAAAATCGAGATTATTGCTAGCGTTTGTTCGTAATGGCTATCGGTCGTACCGTAGCAAGGAGCATAGGCAATAATCGGACATCGGCGACGGAAGTAGTCTGAGAAGAATCTAAATAACGCCATGTGTACGCGTATTATCTACGAATTTTTTTTCTTTCGATTATACTTATTTTCATATGTTTACTGTGTATAACATGTCTTGTAATATGGCGTATAATAATAATAATAGGTAGTGTAATTTTCGGCCGTGTTATCGTCGTGTGCACATTATAATAATAAGTGGCCGACACGGGATCCGGTTTTCAGCCGACTGGTTGCCGCCGATCTGTAGCGGGCTCTCGAGAATACAACACGAAAATATTATCAACATATCCGTGAGATAATAACAGGGCGATAATAATTATTATTGGGACTATACGCTATAATACGCGTGCAGTGGTGTTACTGTATATTATATTATATAGGAAGGATACGAAAAAAAAAACAGTAGATAAAATTAAACTATTTGAGTAGTTCTTGGTCCTGGGAGTAAAAACCCATGCAGTGATTGGTTAGGTACACGTCGTTTGTATCTGCGGAATCACGTATTCTTCCGCCTTCGCCCAAATTTGTCTTCGGAGCGAATACTGTTGGAATGTTTCGGAATGTAATTGACACGCAGCAGCAGTACGCTCGACGTGTAAAAAGTTGTCCCGTCCTCGCCACGGAGAAAACTTCCAAAACCAATTGTGAGTTCGTATACCCGAAATTCGTAAGTTGACCTCGCGAGGACCTGATTTGGAGGAGGGGAGACTACCATTCAAATTTAACAGGTCCCCATAGGCGCAACTAGTGGGATGTATAGGGGTGTTTCAGCCCTCTGTTATAAGACACCAAAAATAATGTAAGAAAAAAGCGGTTTCTTTATTTGATTTAAAATTTTACTTTATAAAAAAAAAAGTAATTCAAAAAGAGGTTTTTCATAATTTAAACAAATTATTACAAGTTTCAGTTAGAATTACAATATTAGTTCTACAGCGTGTGAACGCAGTTTTTCAGATATGCGACGAATTAAATTTGGGTAATGACAAGTATGTTACAGCAATGGTTTACTGACTAATCCGTTTTAAATATTGAGACGGATGTTTCAAATAACATAAAAACAGTATTAGTGTTAAATAAGTACAGCACAAACATAAGGAAAATAATTTTAAAATAATGTATTATATTCTTATTAATCAATATCAAATGTTATTTGTATTTGTTATATTTAGTTGTAACTTAAATAATTTTATATCGTAATAATGAGACAATTATTTACTTTGCAAGTGAGATACATTAGTTGAGTCAGATAATAAACAAATAAATAATAATGTCAAAGTTGTGTTACAATAATTCTTTATTTATAGTTTGAAATGTATGTGTAGGGACAAAACCTTCTACGGCTCCACAGGTCAGTGAGACGTACAAAATTTCAGCATTCCCAAAAATGCAGGTCCAGTTTCGCCTATGCGAGTCTCTTGCGAGGGGCTACAACAACGGTCAGCTCACATATTAACAGGAACGAATACTTAAAATATTATATTATACTTAAAGTTTAAGGGCAATAACTCGCGACCTGTTTGGGCGGCGATTTGGCCGTAGTGGTGAAGGGGGGGGGGGCGGTCAACTTCACACGCGTTCTATCGCGTACAACGCCTCGTGCAGAACGATTCGATCGACACGCTGAAGAAAAACAATGGAAAAGAAAGCGACAGACGCGGGTTTTCGCGGGTTCGCATTAAATAAAACGATTTCCGAGTTTAGAGATCGCACGATCGGAATAATTGTGCCGTCATCGGGTCAATGCTTTGCGACGGTGACACGGGACGGCGGCGCAGTGATAACGCGTAAACGTCGCCGTTCCCGCCGTACGCGTTTTAAGCCTTTTATCGGGCCTTATCATCGCCAGCCTTGTGTACCTATGTGCACACCGGCCAGCTAGTCTGTAGACGGCAAACCGCGCGCGCACGCCACTGCCAATCAGTGGCGGCCATTCACTCGTTTCTACTTATTTGTCCATCTCGCGCACCCCCCCCCCCCCAGTCCAAAAGAAAGTCTTCTTGTAGACCGCGCGTCGAGGAATGTGCAGCGCGTTTTATTTGAAAATTAATTTTGCTATCCGTTTGCACTCGGGGCGGAACAGATCGTGATAAGAAATGTGCATTCTCGTAATACGTTATCCCGTATTATCATGCATTGTGACTTGTGTTACTATTGTTAACCGCGATGCATCTATTATGCGCGCATTGCATCTCGTTATAGCTGCAACTGCAACAAGTATGGAATGGTTGCTGCCCAAGTTTTTGACAAGCCAAAAAGATTGCTCATTGACGCATAAGCATAAATGTGCTGTCATAACTCATAATATTATGCTATACATAACCGGCGAGGTTGTTTAAAATGTTAATTTTTCTGAAGTGTGTTGTAGAAATGAATACTGAGGTATTTGAAAAATTCTTCAAATTGCATAATGACTTATACAAAATGAAAATGTAATAGTTTACTATAATATAATTTACTTAAATAGAGATTTTGGGATAAAACTAACTAAACTAAACTCGGAACCCCGGCCCACATTAAATTTCTTTAAAAACGTGTTGTAACAAATTAATAATATACCTGAATATACTGTATTGAAAGTATAAAACTATGTTTATGACCGATTTTTTTCTTCTGTGACATATTAACTACATTTTTGATTTTCAATTATCTATTATAGTATTTATCTATTAAAGTCGTCAATATTGTCTATGCATAACCCATCAAAAATCGAGAACATCGCGACACGCATGCTCATATTTGTTATTTTTAAGTTGGCGTACTTCTTGGTAGTTCATCAGAGCCAGCGGTCCAGCACCCATTTCAACTTACGAAAGCGTTTCGTTGATATGTATTATGTGTACGACTACTGTGCACAACATGTGTTGGATATGCTCAATTAATTAATTAATTTCAATTACAATTCTAGTCGGTCGGGTGTTTCGATTAGTGTCCAATGCGCTCTCTTATTTTATCTTACCATATTATTACTTCAATAATAATGCCTTGTGGAAAGTGTAATGTCGTAATTTTTCCGTCTAAATGGGCTGTATGTAATATGTGTGAAACGATTTATCGTCTAGAACAGGTACCGGCAACCCACGGCCCTCGGAACTTTTTGCTGCGGCCCTCCAAATATAATTCATGGTGTTTAAAATTTTAATTTTGTAGCTTAAATTGTTACAAATAATATTTAATCATTATTATTGTATAACAATGAGAGATAAGCTATGATTAAGAACGTAATCTAATCGTATATAATGTATATATCGTCGATTACGACAAATACGTATCTGGTTATGGCCTTAGTGCAGTTCGTTTCGAAACATTCCAACGTGAAGTTTAAATTTCAACTGTTTTATAATAACCTATCAATGCAATGTCAAAAAAACGTAAAATTAGTGATGAACATCGTACATTCAACGAATCATGGACGGATTTATATTTTTTTATCGAAAATAAAGGTAAACTGTTATGTTTAATTTGCCAAAAAACCATTTTATCTGTAAAAGAGTATGATGTTGAACGTCACTATGAAACAGAGCATAAATTAAAATTTGACACTCTCACTGGTGATCTTAGACAGATTAAAATAAATAATTTTAAAAGTTCATTAAATAATCAACAAAATAGTTTTAAATTACAACATAATCAAAACGAATCAAGAGTACGAGCTAGTTTCGTAGTTGCTGAAATGATAGCCAAGTGTAATCGTCCATTCAACGACTCCGAATTTATAAAAAAATGTATGTTAGCCGTTGTAAATGAAATATGCCCTGAGAAAAAAAAACAATTTGAAGACATCAGTCTCTCAGCTAGGACCTGTGTTAGACGTACGGAAGAGTTAGGAACAAATTTAATGTTCAAACTGAAAGAAAAAGTTTCTAAATTTGATTGTTTTTCTATCGCAACTGACGAAAGTACTGATGTTTGTGATACTGCTCAGTTATTAATATTTATTCGAGGAATTGATTTTAATTTTAATGTTTCTGAAGAATTAGCTGAATTATGTAGTTTGAAGGGAACTACAACGGGAGAAGACTTATTTATCGAAATTGACAAAACATTTAAAAAACTTGATTTAAGTTGGAACAAACTAGTTAGTGTTACTACAGACGGTGGTAGAAATATGAGTGGAATTAATAAAGGATTAATTGGAAGAATAAATGCGAAAATGGTGGAAGAAAAACATGAAGCACCTATGATATTTCATTGCATCATACATCAAGAGGTATTATGTTTAAATTTTCTCTACTAATGTATTTAATTAAAAATTAGTTAATAAGGACAACCGCAATGTTAAACTCGTAATATGTTTGTTGCTATCTGTAAATACATTAGTATTATACCTATGTTAAAATTATATTTTTTAATATTTTAATTTTGTATGCGGTCCTCCATAAAAAACTGAAACAAATTATGGCCTGTGTAGGTAAAAAGGTTGCCGACCACTGGTCTAGAATGTACTAAGCTTAAATCACTGACAAATTTTAAAAATGTTAAAGTTTTTTAGAACTGTGAACTTTGCTTGAGTAAGTTAAAAAAAAAA
>JACXSJ010001417.1:0-93419 GCA_014851325.1 Pentalonia nigronervosa
AAAAAAATCATTCGAATAGTTTTTTATTCGAATACAGATTTATTCGAATAATTATCTAGATAAAATTTTGCCCAACTCTGTTTTATACATATCGTTCTAATCAGCTATTTCTATTATTGCCATTTCTAGTATTCAAACGAAAACAGTCGTGTTTTATCGAGTTACTGTCGTGTGTTGTACTCCTTGCGTTTGACGTTTGTAAATAGCAGTTTTATTTATTTTCGTAGATACAATTAAGTCTTTTTCATCTTTTTAACATTATGCCTAAAGTTAAGCCATCATCATCACTTCGTGCGTATATAAACGTATTTGGTGAGGATATTTTTTCGACTGACGGAAAAATTTTGTTTTGCAAAATATGTAGTGTAAAAGTTGCGTTAGAAAAAAAATTTACGATTACCCAACATTTATCAAGAGATAAACATGTTAAAGGTTTGGAAATGAATAAAGCGGAAAATACAAAATATAAAACTCAAGCGTTTTTTACCGACACGTTAACTAATTCGTTCAATAAAGATTTATGTTTTTCCATGTTGTCATCAAATATTCCAAAAAATACATGAATTGGCAAATTTCTGAAGAGTCTACTATCCGAAAAAACTATGCAAGTACTTCTTATGATGAAACTCTTGCTTCTATTAGAGCATACGTAGAAAACAAAAAGATTTGGGTGAGCATAGATGAAACAACAGACGTCGAAGACCGACATGTCGCTAACGTTATTGTTGGAACATTGGAAAATAATTGCTCTGGTAAAACATTTTTATTAGACTCTGCAGTTTTGGAAAAAGCAAACTTTAGTACAATATCAAAACTATTTGACAATTCTATGAGTATTTTGTGGCCTACTGGTATTAAACATGATAATGTTTTATTATTTCTAAGTGATGCAGCGCCATACATGGTTAAGGCTGCAAAAAGTATCAGTGCATTAAATTCGAAAATGATCCACGTCACTTGCATAGCTCACGAATTGCATAGAATTGCTGAGGAAATTCGAAATAATTTTTACGAAATTAATGCTCTCGTATCAAATGTTAAAAAAATTTTTCTTAAAGTTCCGTCTCGTGTACTTCTATTTAAGAGTTATTGCACCCGAAATTTCGATGCCGCCAGAACCTATTTTAACTCGCTGGGGTACTTGGCTGTCAGCAGCAAATTACTATTGTGAACATTTCCAAGTGATTAAGGCAGTTGTAAACGAACTCAACAAAAACGACTCTACAGCTATTAAAAAGTCATAAGAGCTATTGGCTAAGCAATAACTGGAGGCAAGTTTGGCATTCATGAAAACCAACTACGGTAGTTTACCCATTTGCATTACACGTCTTGAAAAATCTGGACTTTCTTTAATTGACGCATTAAGTACGTATAGTTGATGAAGCTGAAGTTTTTATTAATCGAAATAACAGTGGTCAAGGTAAAGAAATACAAAAAAAAAACTTGAAGCTGTATTGAAAAAGAATAACGGATTTAAAGCTATTAAAAACATTAAGAATATTTTGGAGGGAAAATCTGTTTTTACGAGATGAGGATACCGTTCCTGAAAATTTCATGTTTGATGATATGACCTACATGAAATTTGCACCAATCACTTCTGTAAATGTCGAAAGAAGTTTTTCAATTTATAAACGAATATTAGGTAATAGTCGGAGAACATTGACATTTGAACACATTGAACAGTATATTGTTATGCAGTGCAACCATCACATACTATCTCTAGATAAAATACTTAAATATTATAAAAAAGCAGATTTTTTTTTTTTAAATTTTGACTGTTTATACCTAATACTATTTTTAATTTACTGGTTTCAAATTAATTTTCAGTTTAACGTGACCATTAAAATACAAGAAACATAAAATCAAGAAACAGCTGTAAGCATTGATCAAATAAAGTAAATCAATTTTAGAGCATTTTTTATAATTATTTTTCATATTTTAAGTTCATATTTTTAGTACATTTTTTATGTCATTAATTAAATTTAATAAAATAAAAAAAATGTTGTGCATTTTTTACGTCATTTTTCACATTTTTAGTACATTTTTTTACGTCATTAATTGAATTTCTTAGGTCATAATTGCATTTTTTCTAAGGCATTTTTAGGTTTTTTTCAGGGCATTAAAATCCGCGCCCTAGTAATAAGTAATAACAATACGTTATTTTACAACAATAATCGACCATACTGTTACTGTAGTATATACGCTAAACCTAATAATTTTCATTTTATTGGATTACCTCCAAAACCATGTACTTACAGCGTGTGCTGGAGGAGAGAGTTCCGAATAATAGCTGAACATGACATAAATAAACATGATTGCAATTAAGTTTATATTTACAACGCTCGGTAATTTAGATAATTATCTAATATTTATGTTTATTAACACAATTGCAGCTTGAGTATCGTACATCACCACACGGCGACAAAAACATATCGGAAAATATGAAATGATGGGCAATGCAAAAGAATTGCACATTTGTTATCAGTTTATCATATTAAATTTATTTAAGATTTATCGACATATCTGTAGACTGTAATCTGTTATAGACAATAGTGATCTATCAAACACGTCACTATAATTATATCCATACGAAAATGTTGAGTATAAAAAATATGTACAATAATTGTCGTCGTCGAGCAACAAGCTTCCAAATCGATCACCCCTATATTTTTTCATAGAAAACACTTCCCCAAAGTTCAAATTATAATGACAAGACTCCGACGGTGTTATTACTCACAACTTATAAGTTATAAGGCTTGTCAAAACAAATACACTCATAAAATAGTAATTTATATATAATATATTATGTTTATTATTATTAGGTTATGACTGTACTCGTTTAAAACATTGTCGAAAATAATGAGATACGATTTTCTGTGTAAAACTTAATATTATTATTGATAGATCGAGTAAACTCTTATAAATGCGTATTTTTGATTTTAAGTGGATATGCGTTTATATTTTCTCTTGCATGTGAAAACGTGTTATAAGTAAATATAACATTTATGTATTTATTACGTTTTTATCTATGCAATTCTAGTAGAGCCAGTTAATGGAGCTTCATCACGAAAATTTTATATCAACGTAAAGGAAGGGCTTAGGTAGGTTAGGTTGGAGGTTGGATCCAATCATCCAAGCAATGTCTAAATTCTTAGAATATTTTTAACTACGATTTAACCTTAAAATAATTCTTAATATTTCTGTATTAATTATATTTAAGCCAATGTTATTGAAATTATTATTTTAATACTACAATTGTAATCTACCGACACCTAGATATAATATACCTATGGCCTATTTAATAATGTTATTATTTACTTAACATATGGTTTTTCTTTAATTACCATTTTGAATATAAACTCCATCCGTGTATTTAAATTTGAAATCATTGTTCAACATTTTTAATTTTACACAAATACAGAAAAGTTTAATTAAAAAAACTTATTGATTTTAATAAGGTATATAGCATTTTAATTATTACTATTTATATTAATTTATAAGAGCACATCTCCCAGGTTACGTGATTTCTCTAATAGAAATGCCTCTTATGGGGGTCGACGACATAATAAAAACAATAGTTTACGAAGAACTGTAAACTGTAAACTGTGTTGTATGATTGATAGTTCTGAAATCACTTTCTGATAGTTTCAGATTTTATAAAAACTTGTATTCAATTATTAACTATGAAAACAATTAATTTTTTTTAATGAACTTTGTTATTTAATTATTTCCCGACAATATTACTATACATTATTAAAAAAAAATAGTTGCCTGTATATTAATTGTATAAATTGTTTAATTCACATTATTCGCGTTTAAATTTAACAACGGAACTCATACATTATATGCTATACATTCCAGATAAACGACCACACAAGATTTTTAACGGTATTTATAATTATACGTAAGTACCTAACGAATAACTGTTTTCGTGAAATACTTTTGATAGAAAAATAATCGCACCAACGACTCAAGCAGACTTACAAATACAGAAAAACTTATAACATCTCATTTCAAATTTTCTAGACTAAACGCTACACGCGTTCCGGACATCCTTTGAAAATTATTCTATTTTCAATCATTTTGAATCTTTTATATTTTTGACTAGGTACTACAAAAATATAAATTCACATTTTTTTTTTTTTTTTTTTTGATGAATGTAAATGTAGTACGTCACACGTAAAATAACACAAATAACCGTGGAAATCGTTCTGCTGTATGAGTATAGTTGAATATTTCACGTTGTTGTAGTTAATATTTTATGAATTATCACGAAACAACTAAAATCGTTTATTTAAAAATCCAAATTTTCGTATAAATATCCAATATTCCGATCACATTATAATATGATTTTCAAACACTAATCAAAAACAATGTACCACACGCTAATTTTTTTTTTTAATTCCATTAAAAACTCCTATGAACTAAGAGGATAACCTTGTATTAAATTTTATAGTAGGTACCTACTTTGACTTACAAACAAAAATGTTATTTACATAAATAGAAAAAAAACTTAATTTTCAAAAGTACAGAAGAGTTTTACTTTTGACCTCTCTCAACTAACGAAAAATGCCAACTAGATCAAATTTTTGTAACAAAAACCATCCTCAAATTGAAAACTGAAGCTTTTTTAACGCTTCTAAAGGTGACGTCAGACACATATAAACCATAATATATTCATCGCTCCATGCAGAGTCTATAAAATTAAAATTTATCATTTTTTTTTTCTTAAATACTTAACAATGATATAAACGCCACTCGAGCGCCAATCTAATTGATAGCACATTGATTGCATCTATATATAATATGTAAAACACACGACAAAACTTCATCAAATGTCTAATATAGTTGCACATTAAGCACTCAATCGCTTGTTTAAAAAATAAATAGTTACAAAGGTTGCTATTATAAAATTAAATAGTCTCCCTCGAGTTATGCGTCTCGATTCGGTCTTAAATCTTGTTCACATATTATCTAAACAACAAAGCGAAGTACGCAATTCCATTTTACACAAAATAACGCAGTACAACAATTCTTGTATAAATCGTGAATACTTGCCGTGTCCCTTTAAACTTCAATCTATATATAACCGTAAACTGAAATTGGCACTTATATACGTTATAGTTACGTCCAAAAGTGGAAGAATCTAAAACGATTTTTAGGTTATTTAGTTTCACGGCCAGACGAATGAAAAAAAAAACGTGCATATCGTTTTGAAACCGTTTGCTGGAACTGACGTCTGGATAAGAGCGATCGGTGAAGCGCGTGCGCGCACGCGTGTATATACCTACATTATGTTTATATATATATATATATGTATGTGTAAGAACAGGTGTGATGGCGTGTGCCGTACCCTCATAAAGTTATGATAATGAAGTCCGACCATTGTTATGTTATTTTGCAGTGGACGTACAAAAAAAAAGAATAATAATAATAATAATAATAATAAATAAATAATAATAGCATATAGGTACAAATAAAATAAATGATTATCGTGTGGCGCGAACGTTGTTCGTGGTGCGTATATTATATATTGTACAGTTTGGTCGACTAAATAATATAATATTATCGTCGTTATACAGGGCACGAACCGTGTGTTTAATTGTCATTCCATTATTGACCCGCGCGTTCATGAATATCAATAGGACGGCATAAAAAAATAAAAAACCGACGTGCTGTCAAGGACTTCCGAGAAACCAACCTCACCGGCTCGCTGTCAATGGTCCAATTCGTATTTCGTCATTCGTTTTTCACAATTTGTTTTCAGAGCAATTATTATAATCTATTATTATTACACTATTACATTTAACGCATATAGTATATCCATCATTTTCCGACGGGTGGTATATACCTACGATAATATTTCTCACGACACTACACGGACCACGGCCTTGTACCTGGTTATTTTTTCGTATTTTTTTTTGTGTTTTTCTCAATTTCGATCGTTTCACAAGATATCTGATATTTCTGCAGGTACCTATGTACCCTTGATTAGCATAGTATGGCTTTCCCGACTGGTGACTGCACATGGGTCGTGCGTAAAGTTAATTTTTTTTCTAATTACCTATATTTTAGGTTCCCGTAATAGATATAATCCGAGTTTTTATTTTTATTTATAAATATCAAATCTATCAGCTTAGGAGAGGTAAGTTGAATATTATTCGTTGGAGCTAAAGCTCTGCCCCCCCTCGTAAATCCATAATCCACTTTTATTCTTCTTAATTAAATTACAATTAAAATTGAATATTATATCATATATATGATTACTTTAAAATAGACTTAACTTATCGAGACTTATCGAGTCAATGAAAATTTAATCCGCATATATAATTTTCATTACTATATTCTATTCTTAAGCATTGACTTGAATACAAATACGTTAAATTGTCGTATACTCATATCACAAATAAGAAATTCAGGACCGTATTTAGAATTTAGACGCCCCGGGGCACGTAAAGAATTCTGTCCCTCTAAAGGTACGTTTTCCCTGCAGCGTCCAAACGCCGCGTCAGACGCAATGTCACTAGTTACATGTATTTTATATTTGACCGTTTTTCTACCTGCGTATAACGCAGCGCGTCGGTAAATGTCGCAATGCGTCCGGACGCAGTATTAGTCTGGACTAGTGTCGCGTACGGACCTTTTGCGTCAAAAGCTTGATAATGTCGAAAAAATTTGTTTTTTCCTCAACTGAGGATGAAATTTTAATTGAATATGTCCAACAAAATAGGGAAATTTTTGACAGTGCTCACCCTAAGCATAAAGATATTCATTTTAAAGAAAAAATTTGAAAAATTATTTCTGAAAAAGTCGGTAGAACAGGTACATACTTAATATAATTGTCTGATTATGTATTAATTAGATCACTAAAATCATATTGAATGTATATTATTGAATGTAATTACTAAATACTACTTTATTTTAAATACAAATTATGATTATATAATTGTTAATATTATAAACTTTTAAATTATGGAAGTTTAAATAAATAGTTTAATAATTAATTATTTATTAGTTAATAGTAGTATACCTAAATAGTTTAATTTTTTATAGATGAAGACTGCAAAAAAAGGTGAAGGAACATTAGAGATACATATATGAAACAGAAAAAAAAACTGTCGACTGGGTCAGCAACTTCTGAAAAAGTGAATAGGACACTGTCATACTTATCGTTTATGGATTCAGTTGAATACGAGAAAAAGTAATGAAAATATTTTTTTTAATTATTAATAATGTACTGAAATTAAAGTTTAAAAATTAAAGGACTACATCAAACGTCAAAAATCAAGAAAATGATAATTCTTTGTCAACTGCTGAAGACGGAGATGACACACAAAATCATACGCTAAACGACGAGGATACATTCGAATCTCCAAATACATGGTCAGATTTACCATCAATATCATCGTACGCAGGAAAACGGATTAGGTCCAAAGAGGATAAAATAAGTGCAATATTATCAAAAAGATCAAAAGAAACGGATAATTTACTATCTAAAATCCAGGCACAAAATGAGATTTTAGTCTCAAGTATTGGTAATCAGCATGAGGATAGTGTAGATCTGTTTTTTAAAAGTATTTCGACGACGGTAAAAATACTACCACCGCGTGCCATAAACGAAGCAAAGCTGCAAATCTTAACTCTTGTCAGCCACTTGGAAGATAAATATTCTAACTTTCAACCACAAGTTGGTCCACAACCTCAAGTATATCAGCCCCAATATTTCGATTATCAATTTCCATCTCAACAGAGTCACGTGGCACAACCAAGTCCTTCGCCATCCACTTCGTCATCATCGCATGGATTTGAACTATACAAGACGCACAATTATAAAGATGACAATTAACTAATTTTTTCTTTCGATATCATTAATATTAATTAATAATATTTTTTTAATCATTTTAGAAGTTGACTATTTTTATTTTTATTTTTACGATTAGATTTACGATATATTGGAAATTACTTTTATTTTGTTAATTTTGTTATGAATTTTAATAATTAATAATTTTCAAACTATAACTAGTTGATACCCAAGTGTATTTTAAAATATGTTCATACTTTCATTTTCAATAAACCAAAAGATTATTTATAATATATATTTTAGAGTATTTGTTCCAAATATAAAACCAATTATTTCCAGCGATAACGGTAAAATCTAAATTGTCGACAATATCTATTTAAGATATTTAAAGATTATTATAATTGATCACAGAAAAACCAAAAACGTATACCTAAATGTACACATAGATTCATATAGAACATATGGATTTTGTTGACTCCTTCCGTCCGTATTGCTAATTTAAACTAAATATAATTTAATTTTTATTTTCATATTACATATTACTCATTGTTAAGAGCCCCACAGGATGTAACTAAACATAATACAAATAACGTATAGGTATATTTTATGGATATCAGAACACTATATTAATTTTGATTAAAAGTATAATATGAATGCATTCAATTATAAACATAATATTTTAAAAATAAAATAAATGTGCTAAAACTGAAAAATATTATTATTTTAGTTTATACAATACTATTCATGTTTGCCACTGTACTGCTCCTTCATTTACGAAGTAATCTTTGAAAATGTCTCTTACAGCAAGTCCTTCTGTACTCAAAGAGCCCCTTTCGTGTTCCAAGGACGTCATGTTTCCGTCAGGATTAGGTTGTTGTGAGTCAAATTGATAATAAATTTTTCCATTTTTTTCCAAGTAGGCATCTCGTAACATGTTGTGTAAACAACATGTTACAATTATTAAGTCATCGCATGTATTCGGGTTAATATTTATTGGTTGATAGAACACTCTAAATATTTGGCTCAACAGACCAAATGCATTTTCTGTCACTCGTCTAGCACGACTGAGACGATAATTAAATATAGTTTTTCCACTATCCCCTCTAGCTGATTTTTGTGAAAATGGTCGTAATATGTGTTTATGTAATCTGAATGCTTGATCGCCAAGTATTACATGAGGTACTACTAAATTTGTAATGGGAAGTGCATAATCCTGTGGAAATTTGAACGTACAATTTAAAATTTGTTGTCCCATATTAGATTTTAAAAATATTCCGCTATCCTCTTCTCTTCCAAACGAGCCAACATCGATCGCAATAAATTTGTAGTTCGCGTCAACCATTGCCATTAATACAATAGAAAAATAATCTTTGTAATTAAAATACAAAGAGCCTGAATTATTAGGGCATCGGATTCTTACGTGTTTTCCGTCAATCGCAAGAATGCAGTTTGGAAAGTTCCATTTCTAGGAGCCAGAGAAAAAGTTCGAGGTATCTACGATTTCAAGTTAAAAAAGTTCGAGTTAATCAAGATCGACTGTGCGTATGGTTATGCTATCTACAATGTAGCAAAGGCAATACTTTATATGGGGAGAGGATCAATGATGGAAAAAATCTAACTCATGTCCAAAAAATAGGCGTCTTATTTTTTATGTTTTATAATTAAGTCAACTATACTTACTAATGTTAATATTTTAATAATTAGTAATGACTAATTGTAATGATTTAATTAGAACTCGTATGATATCTTTACATTATATCATTACTTATTAGTTCACAGTAGAAATTACAATTATTATTATTGAAAAGACAAATCTTGAAGTAAATGTTACTAGAATCTATAGGTCTGTGGTAGACTTCTAACTTCTAAGGAACCATCAAATTAATAATACATTTTACTAAAATAAACGCGGCATTACTAAAAACAATCTAGTCTGTTTATCACTTCTTCTATACAGTGATTAATTAGTAATCAATATAATTATATCTAGTCTTTACTCACTAGATAAATAATTTATAATAAAAATTCTATCTAGCTTCAACCACCAACTGGCGACGACGGCGAAAATGACGGGAATTGATAATGTTCGTAATTTCATAATAAAGGTATTTATATTTTATACGAAAATATGAAAATATAAATATAATATAATATAATTACAATTGAAATCAACTTAACATGTTTAAATGTAAAATTAACTCTAGTTAATTAAAAATTAGATCTTTGCATTCCTTAAGTTAATAATAATAAAAATAATAACTTCTTAAGTTAAATAGTTAAATCAATTTAACTTTAACTTATTAACACGCGTTGATGTTCAGCCTTGCATGAGGCAATTTGTGTGCAGTTGTTGCTTATAGAGACGAAAATTACTCAACCAATTTTGATCAATATATTTGAAATTTTGAATAGATATCGGGAAGGTTTATAGAATAAGTTGTACTACATCCAATTTATTGGTGGTGCTACACAAACTTTTTTAAAATATTTTCGTTGATTAGGTATATAGGTATATAGGTATATTAGGTATATTTACCTTCATCCCATATTATAAACTTGAATACATACGTAATAGTAATGCTTAACAATAATAAGATATACCGTATTTTAAAATTGTTCATTATCGCGAACGGGGGTAAACCGACCTAAACGGATTAGCTCGTAAAGTTATTATGACCTAATCAAGCTCTGTATTTTATAATTGTTCATTTTTTCCCTGGCGAATATGCTCAGAACATATATTTATATCATATTTTAATGCTGAATGATGATCAAACATTTTTTTCATAAAGTTTTTAATTGTTATTGTATATATATATATATATATATATATATGCTATCGATAAAATACATTTTTTTTTATTTCTGGAATCAGACAAGTATCACAACCATGGGCTTGAATTAAAACCAGCCCCCCATACTTTATTAATTGATGTGTCAAATATCACGAAATTTTCTTCACATTTATATTATCATAATGCGATAACCATCATAAAACTGTTAGTTTATAATTGCCTTATTATATTCTATATTAAATAAATAATATTAAGCGACCAGCATAATCTGGACCTCCCACCCCCTCATGCACACGTGGATTTCGTCGTTAGGTCCATATATCTTAAAGATAAAAACTGCTTATAAAGATTCCAAAATCAGATTAAAATATTGGACGGTGCGCGGATAAAAGGGAATAAGTCAATTTTGGCCATTTTTCGATTTTTACGCAATCTAGAAATAAAAAATATCTATGTTGTTTTAATTTCGAAAATGAAAATACTGTTAGGTTATTTCTTATCTTATATTGGTCGTAAAAAATAAAAAAATTGTACAAATTCAGTACTAAATATTCGCACAAGAAAATTTTGGAAAAAATTATTTTTAGTTTTTGGAAGGGCTGTGGAAATGGCAAATATGTAAAAAACGTTTTTCAGTCAGAAAGGATTTTTCAAAAATTTTGCGGTTTATTGTACAAATTTGTACAAATCTCGTAGTAAATATTCGCAAGAGAAAATTTTGAAAAAAGTTATTTTTTTTTATGGGGAGGCTGGAGAAACGTTTTTACAGCCCCCCCGCACTATTTTGCTAATTCCTTTAAAAATAAATCCGTACAAATTCTAAATCTTATCGTACAAATTCATACTAAATATTTATAAAAACATTTTGTAAAAATCGTTATGGTGGGGGGGGGTCTGGGGAAACGTATGATGAAACAAGTCATAGTGATCATTTATAATGTGCAGGTAAAAGAGAGTAAGACTTATCAATAAAATAGTGAATTTTGACTTGTTTCCTCTTAGCCGCGCATTATTATTTAAATTCGAATTCGTATAGATCAGGTATCCGGTAAAAATGCCATATCGAAGCAACTTCCCCGCCCCCACCACTCGATCGACGATAATATCCAATGCACCAGTGGCGTGATTTCGATTTTTAATAGATGCAAGAGGAAGGAGTAAACGTTTTGACCAGTCCATATAACTGAGCAAAAAAAAAAAAAAAAATAACGCATTGCTTCCAAGCTAACTTCCACTTTATACAATTCCCATCTTACATAATTTTATACTGTACGAGACAAAAGTATCCTCATTCCGCAAAAAAGATGCGGAGGAGGTAAATAATTATGGTCACTACCTTATTGACGTCATTTTATATTTTTCTAGAGGTGTCGAACTTTGTAAATTTACAACATGAAACACGACTGCTAAACTTTATTGAAAAATCGAAACATTTTTAACAGGTACCTTTTTTCATAGAAGTTTTTTCGAAGTCATATGTAAATTTATTAAGAGCGATAGATTATTAGTATCCGCGTCTATACATTCGAAGTAAAAAACTATAAATATTAATATTATTATCGTGTCAAAAGTGCTACTACAGCGCTTACACGATTATTTATATTTCATTGAAATCATAAAAATTATAATCGTGTTTTTTCACCAACAATTTTATTGGTTTTCAACAGTCAGGCCGGAGCAAATGCCCACCTCCCCCCTCCCCCCTCACCCAAAAAAAAAAAAAAAAAAAAAAAATGACTCCACTGTAATGCCCGTCATTCGTACTGCTGTGAATTACTATTGTTATTATCATCGTGTTGTACGACATTATACGATAATAATTTCCGGAGGAGGTGTGGTATGGAAAAAAAAAAAAACGCGTCGTGCGGTCTGTCCCGGGCGGCCGCGGGCTAGAAATCGGCGGACGGCAGCCAGCAGCCATCGGGACACGACGCACGTGGCGCGGCGGCGGAGCGCCCAAAGTCTCGGCGGTTCCGCGCGTCGCGATCGCGCGTACGACGACCGGTACAGGTGAAAACTCAGCTGCTCCGGCGGCGGCGGCGCAGGTATACAATGCCGACGATGCGGGCGCGTCAGGTATAAATATTATTATTATTATTATTATACGTCGTATCCCGTGCGTGTACGGCGCGAGTAGCACGTGACACATACCGCCCTCATCGTCGTCGCCGCCGCCGCCGCCGCCGCCGCCGCGACTACCGGACCGGCTTGTGTCACTGAATAATAATAATAATTATTATTATTATTATTATATATCATTACTTTTACTGCATAACAGTCGTAGTACCTACGTCGTATGATATTATTATTATTATAAATGTGTTGCGCGCCCGTCATGGGACCACCACAGAGTGGCGGCGGCGGCGGACAGATAGCACAAGCCGAGCGCGCCGCTGACAGCAGCAACCGCCGCTCGCGATATAATATTTTATCATTTCGTCGTCGCATAAACAAATATAAATAATTTTTTTTTTAACCGTTTGCCCCCCTTTGCAACAACCGCCACCATCGACAGCGTTAATATAATATCTGTACATTGTCCACTGTCTATATGATTAATGTTCTACCTTAGGAAGGCGCAGGCAAAGCTCCGCGTTCGAAAATAATCAGAAAATAGGTGCAACAAATTTTTATATGTATTTCATAGTGTTTATTAAATTGTTAAATGTCATAGTAGTGTGAATCGATGAAGGAACCGCTTAGAAATAAAGTAGCGTTATGCGATATAATTCGTATATAATAAGTAAATAACTGTCAAGGTTAAGCATATGATATTGGAACAAAATAATATAATATGGTAGGACAAAATTTGGGGTACAGTAATATTTGCAGAAAACTTTAGAGCTTTTTTGTTCCATGCACTGCTTGTAGCTTTAATTTGCGTCCCATGGTAATAGTGCCATGCCAGTAATGACCTTTTTGGTATATTTCAATAAAGACTAGGTGGATAGACAATTCTTCTGAATAAATTAATATATTCATATATGAAAGATAAAAATGTGTATATTTTAAAAACACACTTGTAAATATAAAAATATATGTTAGGCTACACAACCATTTTCGCAACGAGCCTTGCAATTATTTTTGCCTAGAGCCTCACAAATCTTAAGAGCGTCACTTTTAAAATTATCAACACAGACACTCGGTGAACAGTGGACGATTATTTTTCGTTTTTCCTAACGGCAAAAGGGTTAGATGTTTCGAACCTACGAAATGTAATATAAATACACCTTCGGAGAATTTCAAGAGGATTTTACTCTATTATGCAGATTTTTGTTCAAACTATTTTACATGACTTTTTAGAACGTTTTTTAGGACCTCACAATTCACCACCTATAGTATCACTGCACTCAAAATAATTGAAAAATCCAAGGTACGTGTCATAAATATTATGCTAGAATGAGTTATTTTATATTATAGGTTATAGCATATCTAAATATGATCACTACATGGTCAGTGTCCAATAATAGATTAGTACCTACGTTAAAAAAAATGAATAAAAATAATGTTGCAGTGTGGAATTAATATTGAATAAACTATAGTGTCTATCCAATAGTCTGGGTGCCGAAAATCAGCATCTATAACATTAGACAAGTTCTTTATAATAATGCCATAGGTAGTATACTAAACAATACACAATACTACAACCAACGTTATAAGTTGACATCGAATTGTTAATCCATTTTATATAGCTACAATAAAAACCAGCATGAACCATAAATTTACATTTTTACAACCGATGAAAACTTAGATATAACGTCTGATTGTGACATCTGGTATGCAGATAGAACTTTTTCATGCGTGCACGGTGCACCGTCTACTTTTATCAACAGTATGTATGTTCACCATTATATATATATATATATATATATATTTGCACAACATTTAGCATAACGCTAAAATAGTTTAAATAATAATTATACATTTTGTATCATAATTAATATAATTTAAAGTAAAATATGATGAAATTTCTAACATTTAAAATACCTACAACATATTATTTTCATGATGTAGGCATACATATCTTTTTTTCAATTTTTGAATCACATTTTATTAAACGTGTCCATTGCTGACACGCACACCCTTTTTTCCTGGGGTCGGAGGGTGCAGAATTGCAAAAGTATCGTTTTGGCCCCTCAAATAAAACCAAATAATCCCCCCTCACCATTCCACTTTATACCAACGACCTAATTGCCACCTATGTAATACTATGCGCGGCTGGAGGGACGTCGTTTACCGCCACACTTTGGACAGCGTGCATATGTTGTAAGTAATCTCAATTATCATTTACACAAATAAAATACACAATACAGTACCCATGTAATATTTTCTTCAGGCGCCTCTGAACCTGGGAAGATAAGTTCCATAAGTGCGATTTTTTTATTTTTGCATGCGGTTAAAAGGGATGTTTAAGCGATGTTGTGCCTATTGTTTTGTTTTTCAATTGATTAATATAGAAGCCCTTTTGTTCTCGCTCATTGTTAGTCACATCAATACATTAATTGTCCTTTGTTCTCCAAAGTACTCCGACGTCGATTATACGTATGCTTGAAACCAAGAACTTTGCTATATATGTTTCGTTGCTAAATAACAACACTCATTATCTCACATTTCCACTTCAGTATTTGAACGATCGTATATAGCGTATACAGCAATATATTTTAATGAAGGAGATTTTTATACAGACGAAATAATGGTTTAATAATATTTTCATATAATAATATATAGACAACGTACCTATACGCGACATAGTGTATATAGATTCAATTATGTATACAATTATCGTGGTTACTCATATTAATGTTATAAAGTTGCGTTTAAATTCCCATGAATACTTCTAACGAAACTTATTTTAGAAGAATTTACTGCAGATTATACAGCACGTTACTTAATATATATAAGTACGAATTGATTACTGCTCGTGTGAAAAACAAATTAAACTTAATGTGTGTTTATCTTTAATTTCTATATGTCATTAAAGAGCAAAATGTTTAAGAACTTTCCAAGTTTCTAACTAAACAATAAACTCTCTTAAGAATTGAATTAAACTTAAATGTCGTGTATTGTTAAACAACTGGTTAGACAGAGGAACAGAGGGTGCACGAAAAACAAATAAGTAATAAATGTTCTCAGTCCAACTATTTTCAAGATAAATTTAGTTAATTTCTATAAAACATAAATAATGATAATATGAACTATAATATAAATATAATAAATATACTTTGTATCAAAATCTTACAATTAAAATTATTTTACATTCTGAGCGGAGTGAAGAATGTATTGGTATTACAGTCTTGTGTGTTTTTTTGTCTTTAAACATTTTTTCTATCAGAAAAAAATGCTTTGATTTTCTTCATTAGCAGCTTCTATGGTGGAGAAAAGAATCTAGTTGGTATTTTTGAGAGGCTATTTTTAAAAATTCCCAATAGTTTTCAAAAGTGACGGGAAAAATATAAAAATATTAACAAAAAATAGGAATTTTTTTTTTATTGACAAATTTGATTTTGTTTTTTTATGTAATATAAAAAATACTGTAAGTACATGACATTTTCACCGAATTTTTAAATTAGCATTCTCTATATATACTATAAAATGTTCAATATATTTTTACTCATTTTGAGCTATTGATAGGCCCAAGAAATGTTCTGTTTGTTTATTTATTTAATTTTGATTGTCAATTAAAATTGTTTTACTCAGTCAAAAATCTTGAAAAATTTAATATAAAGTTTGTTCGTGAAAATCAAGTACTAAAGTTGAGCATAAATCTATAATAATTTCGACAAAATCACGAAAATATATACATTTTTTTTTTTGATTTCGAAATTCATAATAATTGTTTCTAAAAAAATCTAAGATTTTAAAATTTTCTATAAGTTATTCCACCTTTTACAAAAAAATAAAGCTTACCGGAATGTCAAACTTATATTTTGTGAATGCTTGAAATTATATATTGGATATTCAGCCGTATAATAACGATTTCTTAGAGAATAATTTTGGTATTTAAAAATATTTTGGTAATTTTATTATGGTAGTTTTATTTTGGTAATTATAAAATATAATTTTGAGAGAAAGAATTCATTGGACACCTTCTATCAGTTACAGCTTTGGGTACTTATATATTTCAAGAATTCTTTACGTGATATAATAGAGGTACAAAACATTTAAAAACAAATGGGTGGCTACTAGTTGCGTCCCGCGGTAAAAATTTCTTCAGAATTTTTTTTGGGTGCATACGAATTGCCGTTAGAATTGCTGTAATTAATAAATGACTCATATTATTTAAAGAGATAAGTAATTCATTCAAATCCACATGTAACTTTGGCATAATAGATGATCGAGCATGATGAATATTTTTTTTTTATTAATGTTAAATCGTATGTTGTCAAAGTGTCTACGTTTTGTGTAAGGTGGCTATAAATAATTTTACCTGGCTTCTCATTAATATCATCAACAGTTTTACATTTCACTTGATTACTTACACTTTGTCTGGCTTAATGTTTCATCACCATTTTTTTCGTGGTTTTCATGATTTAAATCTTTTTTAATAATTAAATTATTATTATTTAAATGAATATATGCTATACAAGTCTTTTTAGTATAGCAATATCGATCAACATTATTTTTTAAATATTCTCGGAAACAAAATTTATAACCATCGGTTACAAATAAACTGCGATTTTTTTCACTCAGCATTTCGTTCGACATCATAAATAAATTAAAACACAAACAGAAAAGCGGCGGAACGTTCTCACTTTCTTAGCAGTAGTAAAGTGACGACTAAGAAGTACTCATTGGTATCTACATTATACTGCAATCATATTTTATCAGTCAAGATTAAATTATCTTGAATAAAAAAACCTGGGCCGCAATTCGTCTGAATTCAAAATAAACTCTGGCCACAATTCAGATTAGACCTTTTTTCGTAGACATTTTGGGACGCAACTAGTATGCAGCCAAACAAATTGTCATTAATCTCCTCTCTTAAATTTTTCTTTAGATATATACCTATAAACAAATAATTTAAATTAAATTTTTCTTTAGATATGTACCTATAAACAAATAATTTAAATTACATTTTTCTTTAGATATGTACCTATAAACAAATAATTTATATAACTTATTTAATTACTCAAAGAAACAAACTAGTTCCAGAAAATATAACGTACACGCGTAGTTTATCGTCGCGTGTAATTAGAATAAATAGAATATCGTGTATCATATTTAAAATAATTTTTATATAACATTAAATGTAATTGTATTTGTTAGAAATGTCAATAAACGTAGCATTTAATAAACAAATTAGGCATAAAAAAAACAATTTTATTTAATGATTAAATAATGCTTAAACTGTTTTATAGCCTAGCTAATAAATATTTCAATATTGGTTGGATTTGAGTAATTGAGTAATTCTGTTCTATAAAAAACAATAAATGTAATTAATTATTATATAATATTAAACATTCAACAGCGTAGAATGAATTAATTTAAAATAAATAAAGTAGGTAATAGAAAAATATTAAACAATAGTAATTAATAGTAGATATAGAAATCAACATTTTACACAAATTAAACACTTAAAAGTTAAAAATAAATAAACGTCATGAATTAATGGTGTTTAACCAACTATTCCGATTTTTATATAAAAAGTCATAGACTTTTTAGTATTTAGTTACATATATTATTGTAATTTTTAGCCAATAAATATCCGTAGGTTGTAGGTAATAGTTTTAATCGTCGATAATCGTGAACATCAATTATCTCAAGATTTAAAACGTATACTGTACATTAATATTCACTACAACTGTGTTCTACAGTAACGTCATAATCAGTTTTCTGTAAATCAGGGCTTGCAAACGTTTAGTAGGGTTGTATATGACAAAAAAACGATTACAGCTTGTGAACGTAATTAAAACGGAAAACGGTTAAACAAAAATAATTAAATGCCACAAAATAAACCATAACGATCCACAAAATTTATAATTTATCATTAAACAAAACATAACGCAAAACGAAATAATTTTAATTAAGTTATTAAAACGTTATTGTTCAACAACCAATTTTTCAAAAAAAATAGTTCAATTGGTGGAGGGTATGATTGCTACGTCACCTCCTCAAATCCACCGCCGACTTAAATCAACCGATCGTAAATAAATATTTTGATTATATTTATTTTGAAAATAATTTAAAATCTATAATTAGTAGTTATTATTAGTCATTATTCATTAGTCATCTGTACCTATACATTAAGATGATGTTAACGCGCTATATATTTTGTTTTATGACTGACCCATGCAAAACATGGCAAATTTATATTCAGCAGAACTAACCTTGTGTTATTAACTTAAATATTAGAGTGAATTGACTTAACACAAAATTTAAAGTTAAGAACATTATCCGTGTTCTTACGTTAGCTTTTTTACTAAGATGTTTCAAGTTTTTGTTCGAGTTACGAGTAGGTATGTAAAATGTTCATTTTCCTTGCTTAAAAATTTAAACATCATAAAAAAACCAAAGCAAGAATACAGAATAGATAGTGTTGTTAATTTATCAATAGGTCAATTTACTTTGATATCAACAACACGAGGTTGGTTCTGTTGAACGAAAATTAGCCATGTTGCGCGTGGTTCTGCGGGGAGAGAAAACAAATAATGCGCTTAAGTTAACAACTGATGCACATAAATACCTCGCCTAATATTTGCAATTTCACAACCTCGTTATTTTTTCGTGCGATGGAATTGTTCCTATTTTACGTTTCATATTATATACTATACCGTCAACGCAATACGAATAATAATAATATAGGTCTACGGCAAAAATATGATTGATGGGAATTTTTAATTTATTTTAATAAACTATTACCATTCCGGTCGTGTCTGTTCCTGCAGACATATATGTATGTTATAAAACATAAACGTTTCGAAGTCTCGAGTTTACATATATAAAATAATAAACATCGATGACAATAATATTTATTATTATTATTATTATTATTTTTTTTTTTTGTCCGTTATTCGTTACGATATCATTTTTGCCTCGTGTTTCTTGGATGTTTTATTATATTATTTGCATGTCACGGGTATGTACGTATAATGCACGTGCATTGTAGCCCCGCTGCGGACGGCTGCCGTGTTACACCGCTGTAGTTAACGTTTTAAACTAACGGCACGCGTAATTTTCTTCAAAATGTCGTGTTCGAAATTACTATTCTTGTCGGGGCGGCAGAGACGCTACGGTGTGCGCCCGTCTTATGGATATGTATAATCGTATGTATGATGTCATAATAATAACATTACGACGACGACGCACTGCATAAACGTCGTATATATTATTTTTAATCGGTAAAATAATATCATATGTTATTATTATAATATTATGGGTAGATCACGAATGCGTCGCGTATATCATATTATATTATTATAAAAACACAGGTATGCGCGCGCGCCGCGGCTTTGTATTAATTTCTTTTATGCGTTTCGATGCATTCATTTTCATAATATAATAATATTATAACCCGTTTAACGTGTCCGCGTGGAAGGACTGCAAAAACCATAATTCAAAACTCAACCCCCTCCCCCCACCAACCGTGTGTGTGTGCGTCTGCTTTTTAACCCTTGTTATATTGAAATTTTATTAGCCCGTCGGTCGGGATTTATAAATCGGTTTTACTCTTCATAATAATCCCCTCCGCGCGCATAATACACCGGCGGAGAGCGTGCGAAACCGACACAACGTAGACGTCGATTTCGCATTGTATATAATATTATCGTCTACCGATATTCCGTTTATTAGGGAACCACAACCAGAAGCCCGCACGCATTTAACAAAAACGATAAAAACACCTTTTGTAAAAAAAAAAAAAAATTAAATACATATATATATATACAATAATATGTTTTGTAATCATTGAGCATTCATCGACACCGGGCACGCGACAACCATTGCGCAACAACGATTTTCCTTACCGCGTAATAGTCTATTATTGTTATCAGTATTTTATTTGACTATTATTATATTGATATAATATTTTTTACAATGTCACATAACGCCCGGAAACGTATTATCCGGATTAAAATTTACCAACCCTTTACCGGTAATTGTCACCACAACAATATAAAAGTGGTTTTTAATAGACCCAAAACGACAACACTCGTGGAGAAATATAATAATATATTAAATTATATTGGCCGGTAATTATTAAATTGAAAAATATTACTATAGTGTACTTCTTCTGACTTCCGCCTTCATTGCGTAAATTAAAATATTAAATACAATTAAATGAATCGAAAAACAGGTGAAAATAATCTTATATTTAAGATGTTTGGTAGTCGTTATTGCAGAACCTTTTTTTAATTGTAACCTGCTGATAAAGCGCTTAATCTATTTTTTATCTCGTATTTTATTTCATTCCAGAAATAATACTTAGTATTTACCAATTACGAGTTTATTGATATTTAAGCTTCCGAAATTGTAACTCAAAATGTAATAATACGTATTCAATTATTATAACTAATATATTAGAAACATGGTGTATCAAGTACCTATGTTATATAAAGTCATTACGGTTTCATTCTCAATCTTCCATATTATATTACATAGATCGTAATAGTTCCAAGAAAATATTCTACATAATATTATGTTTATATTGGACTATTTGAACATGGATAAAAAAATGTTTTACTATATTCTGCAAGATTTTTAATTTAAAAATTATTATATTTGTATACATTACTATTTGGCCATTATTGTTTTTAATTGTTATTTATTATACTATCCAGTGCGACTTGGGCAGAGAAAACCGTCTGGTTGTCAAAAAAATTATTTTCTACAACGAGCAGATTTAAAGAAGATTAGTTTTCATAAATTATTCTTTGTGCTTTGAATATGTTCAAGTGGGTGCCGCGTGCTTCACCCCCATGGGTCACGTGTCAAACAAACTACCACCTTTTGGGAAAATTAAATACTTTACACTACTATACTCATGTACACTAAACAGTACTTACACACACGTACACATACACATGAGTACATGACAAATACATAATATCAAATGTTATGATAAATATGTATACATATACTATATATATATAATATAGCCCTACATATATGATAGAAAGTATCAAATGGTTTATTTACCAATAACCACGTGTTACTTTAAGTTATAACTTATACAACAATATGTGATGCATATATGCTGTGTTGTGTTTTGAATAAATGTATTCACGTAAATTTTACTATATAGGTCAGGAGTAGCAAATTATTTTGACGCTACGTGCCAAAAATTAATATTTTTTTTTTTTTAGAGGAATGTAATTAAATTATGAAAAAGATTATACATATATTTTGTTGTTATTTATTATTAAAAATAAAGTAAAATATAAATATTTTGATTATCACGTGCTCTCATTTTTTTTCCATGCCATGAATTTTTCATCCCTAATGTAAGTCATATAGTTATTATATTTCCTATACATCGGGCAATAATTATTAATAACCTACATTATATTATCCTGAGTCAATATTGAATGATTGAAAAAAATAAACTCATTTCACGTATTCGGAATTTGTAATACAACAAACCTTTCTAACCATATTTATATTATAATATATAGGACACAGAAATAATAAACAACAATGCATTAAATGAGTAAAATTTAAAAAAAATTCCTTGACTGTTTTACGTATTTTGTAACAATTTCAGATTGCTAGTCTGCGCTTGTCAGACTGACATTATCTCATTGCTTGGATACAAAAAGAAAATCATCAAACAAAATGCGATAGATAAGCTCTTTTGAAATATTTTTAGTTAATTAAAACAAAAGTACGTTAATTCTTATAGAATTGTATCATGCTTTTTAAATGAACATGATGGTATACATTATACTCTCTTCACAAATGCTACTATGCTAGTTTTCGTGAAATTTTTGGAATCTGGTATATAAGCTGATAAAATTTTTGCCAACATATTTTAATCTACTCAAATAATATAATAATTATTTTGATCATTCTTAATTTTCAATTTTACGTGAAAATTTTTACGATTCTATTAAGGTAATTCAATACAATAAAATACAATTTATTTTCTGTATTAATCATCTATAAATAAATACATGGCAAATAATGGCAAGTGGTAACTTTATAAAGAGATGAAATACGCATAGATAACGCACTAAATAAAAATTATAATCATAATATTATTGTTTTTGTTATATGCAATTGTAAAATGTATTAATAATATGAGATATTATTGACACTTTGATATACGAGTAAAATGTATATGTTAATTCTTATATTGGCAACTTT
Source organism: Pentalonia nigronervosa (assembly GCA_014851325.1). Classification (NCBI taxonomy): domain Eukaryota; kingdom Metazoa; phylum Arthropoda; class Insecta; order Hemiptera; family Aphididae; genus Pentalonia; species Pentalonia nigronervosa. The sequence goes on from JACXSJ010001417.1 coordinate 22,897, forward strand.
TTTACCTTCACTTATATTTTAATAAACCAGTCCCTGAAAAAAATATCACTTATTTTTATAACAGGTACTATAGAAAAAAGATACTACTAAACTGTTAAAATTCGATTCATACCTACTTAGAATTTAGCTAAAGTATTTTTTTTTTAATTCAATAAAAATGTAATAATATTACATAATAAGTGTTATAAAAAAGTTATTATAATTGTAGAGTAAAATAGTTAAATAATTAAGATTACACCTATAAATATTTTTTTAAATTCCCAAATTTCAAATACGATTTAAATCTAAAATCTTAATTATATTATGAACAAACTATGTTAAAATTCTTATTTAGTTATTAGTAGATATTTATTTAGTCAACCACTGAATAGATCTATAATTATTAGTTAATGATAATAATAAAAATAATAACTGTACGATTATTATTCGATTTCGATTCATCACAAATTTTAATAACTGAATACTAAATAGGGTGCCTATTATTTAAAAATAAAAATGGGCGTATTTAGGGCTGTGTTAATATAAAGAGGGATAGTAGGAAGGATCTTAGTCTTAATAAATAACATAAAATAATATCCACTTAAAGTACTCGTAAAATTATTAACATTCCATTTTATTCACATAATTACGCAAGAGTTGCCAGCCTAAATGTATAATGCTCTACGATAGCAATACAATCGAAAATCGTATAGTATATAATTATACACTTAAATTTAAACATTATTTATTTTCATATGGTTAAAAAAAATTAATTGTTCAACATAAACTATTATAGTATGAGAGATTCATACACCCACCCATCATACAGTGGTTCCGTAAATGGCAAAAAACCTATAAAAAAAAATCCTAACCTATTCTCTCATTAGGTCAATCAATAACACAGTACCTACCTACCAAAGTACCGAAAATATCAAGAATAACTCTCACTCCCACAGGTCAAAGATCACGCTGAAAATTATTAAAAATATAAAACAACGATCTGCACATAATAATTTAGTATTTTACAATAGACAAATTGGCTGACAACATAATTATAAATATAGATATGATACAAGCCTCGCTCTCTATCCAACGATAGGACTCTAATTTATTATCAATGTGTAATATAATAGACGTGTATATATATTTGATATTTTTGAAAATTATTTAAAATCTATCTCTCGTGTCAAATATGAAATACAACACGTGTAGGCTATGATACAGAATTAATCTCACAGAAATTACATTGCTTAAGTTTTGTCAATGGTACAAATAATAATAGTATATTCTACATGTTGTTCTGATAACTTGGAAGTATAAAAATGTATTTCATAAAGTAGAAAATACAATACGTGAATATTGAACAGGCGTTTACAAACAATTCTTTGTAATCATTAATAATAACTAAGATATTTAATTAAATGTTAAATCAACGCATTAATTAAAAAATCAGTATTATTAATATAACAAATAATTATAATAATATTGGTTGAAAATTAAATTATAAAAATTAATATTTCGACATTAAATTTATACACAATAGATAGGTAACTCATAAAGTCATAAATAATAAATTATATAAGAATAAGTATGCCTATTATGCTATAGATGCGTGAACACAAGACGTGGGCGGGAAATATTTTATACATCATATAAAATATTTTTAAATTTTTTGAAATCAATTTAGCAAAGTAATTTAGTGTTTACGTGTATACATACTCGTATAATATATTTAATATATACCACTAAAAATGTATTTATTTTAAATTGTAAAACTCATCACTTGTTGACATATTATTACTGTAGTTATTATAGTGTCTCTTGGTGCACATGCAGGTCATTATAGTCTAATCTTGCCCCGCCTCCAATAAGAAAATCATGTGTTCCTAACCTATGGCACTGAATAGCGACATGCAACCGAACATCATAATATTATACAGCTATGGAAATAATACTGTATGAATGCTAATCAAAACAATGCACTATATAGATTGAATGTTCACAATCAATTTTGATCGTACTTGTTTAAATACACATATTATCAGTGCTTGAATTGGAGAAAAAGATAGATGCAAAAATATAAAAAGAAATGTGCGTACCTGAAGATTTAAACTTCCTATCGATTAAGATATAATTATGAAGGGTAATCGCTAAAATATTTTTTTCGAAAAGAAGATGTGGTAATCCGTTTCCCTCACCACCAATTTAAATAACCGCATATTATAGTTATTATTACACTATTATTATTATTTACACTGTTGATTTTTGTATTTATTAATAAAGTGTACGTTGTGAAATAGTAGTCGCTGTGAACATTGCTCGCACCAACGACGATCCAACGTGACAATGCCCGCTGTTATAATATTATAATATAGTATTTGTCATATTATTATCGAATTCATTGGTTTCACACAATCCCAAATACTATCTACGCTGAAATCTATATTCACAGAGCTCTCGGCGGACAAAGTTAAACGACAGATAAAAGAACCGCGTTGCGGAGGAGGGAGCGCGTGCGGCTTCTGCCGGTGACGCCGTTTTTAAACGTAAAACTAAATTGAGATTAATATCTGTATGTATATAGGAGGGGTGCATGTTGGAATAACTGCATGCAATTAACTACCTAAGCGGCTTCCCTTTTTTCGTCGACTACTATACAGGACGATGATAATAATTATTACAGCAGCGCACTATTCACTGTGACCATCACGCATTTTGCGCTATCGCATATAATATTGTATGATATATAATGTTATGACCGTGATGGATTCACACGACAATAGTTTCGCGGCTCATCCAGCGAAATTATCAAATTTGTATTTTCACACCAAACGGTCGTAATATTATATTGTTTTTATCGTGCGGCGCTATAATAATAGAAACGACTTTATTATTTATTTTTATTTAATGCGTCCTAATAAAACGCTATTCTGACTTCATACATGCCTATACATCAAAATTCACAATTAACATATTTTACATACCTATAACATTACAACAAGACGTTAAATAAATAATAAAATAGATTATGTCATTTATCTATTTGGATAGTAAAAAGTACGGGATGGATACTAGTATAAAATAAGTACATAATAGTAGGTACTCACTACTTACTTAATTGCTCTACAAAGTATTTATACTGCAAATAATAATGTTCAATTATCTTCGCGTAAACGTATGTACAACAATTTTTTTACAAGTATTGTAGTGTCGGTTGATATATATATATATTGTTTTGTTCATTTTTTTTTTTCTTAACATGTACGTATGGTTTTTTCTAAATTACATACAAAATAATTTTTAATTTAAATTATCATTACTACTTAGACAACGTTGATTCTAGTGAACGTTTAATATATCAATATAAAATAAGTACGTTTATGTTTCTAACACTGCTATTGTTAGTGAATTGGTACATCAAGTAGAAAACGATGTATCATATATCAAAACAATATAATATGTACGAGAGTTGACATGGTATACATTGACCCACGATTGGTTATAGAATAACGAGTGTATCGATAGTATTATTATTATTATCATTATTACTGTAAAACGTCACTAAATGCCAACCGCCACCACAGACGAATCGTTAAATTTAAAGATTTTCGTTTTAGTCGTCGCGATGACGACGTGCGTGTCTTACAACAGTTGCATCGCTCTGTATGCTCGGGTTAATATTTTTTTTAGTGTAGATCCACTTACCGAGTGAGTGAAAATATGGTCTCGGACAATTAATACGAGTGTATGTGTGTTGTGAGTTGTTTTTTTTTTTTTTTTATCAGATAATGCTCTCGTGTCAGCGTTAATTGTGCGGCAATTGCGCTCCAGTGACCACGGGATGCGTCATGAGCATTCCTAACCACCCCATCGGCGGGTCTGGCTATCTCCGGAACAAATCAGACACCAGATGACTCTTGCCCGTAAATATATACTTGTCCGTGTACGATAAATAATAATAATTAATCGATTCCAGTCCAATATGGTACAAACATGACGTACGTGGTAATGCATATGCACGTAAACGCACCCTATATACACACACACTGAACTAGTTACTGACAGGCACTTGTCATATGCCAGGCCACTTAATAAAAGTTCCACCGTACACGATAAAATGGCAATTGGGTGTGCTCTGTAAACGTCAAACGTACAACACGTAATCGCCATACGGTTTAGGTATATTGTGTGTGTGGCTCGTAACGCGCACGCGCTGTCATCGGGGTTGGTAGATGCTCATTATTATCGAGGGGTAGATTTAAACACAAATTAATAATTTTATAGACAAAGTCGGATGATTCAAACATTTCACTATTTTTGTAAAAGTTAAAAATTAGAAAAACAACTCATCACATTGCATAAACTGAAATAGTGAAAATATGTATTTAGTACCTACAGTTTATTTTTGGAATATTATTATTATTTATTTATTCATAAAGATAAAGGGTTCCACTGAACAGGCTCGTATGGGAATTTATGAGTTTGCGATTTACATTATTATAATTATTATAGACGTTCACAATAATATTTATATTCATAAACTATGGCAATGATTATAGTCATTACCTAGCTAAAGCTATGACCTAACCTAATACATAATCAGACTACAGTACATATCTAAAAATTAATTTTATTAAAAATCTGAAAATATAATCACAGACATGTTTAAGAATATTAATTTTTACATTGGTCAAAAGTGCGAAATTAAATAACAACAAACGAATGATAACATTCAAATAATTTTAATGAAAATAAAACGATTTATTATTAAAATACTTAATTTATTGACAAAATTATTCTTCAGTTCAATGCATATAATATGCATTAATAAAAAATGTAAGTACTATGTACAGGATATGTTTTTAATGCACATAATAAAACACTCCGAAACTCTGAGAATTGCCTCATTTTAGATTCTGAGCGAAACAATGAATGATTAATGAAACAATAAATGAATTGATTTAACAATGAAGGTAGTATTTTTTTCTGTCTAAATAGTAAAGTCATTTTTTATAATAGAAAAACTTTTTAATCTTCAACTTTAATATCTTTTCTGATAGAAAAGTGAATCTAGTTGATATTTTGAGGGGTCAAAAGTAAAAATCTCCAGTACTTTTCTAAACAATTGGGAAAAAAACATGTTTACGCAAAACCAGTTTTAGGCCCAAATTAATCAAGTTATTTAATTGTACCTATTTCAGAAACAAAGAACCGTACCGATATACGTCAGATTTATAGATACTTGATATTTTCACCAAGTAAATATATTAGCATTTTCTGTATTTAAAATAAATAAATAAAAATTTAAAATATTTTTACTTTGTTGAGCTGTTTATAAAATTTGAAATTATTAATTTCTTATGTTTTTTTTTAAAAATAATTTTTGCTTCGTTAAAAAGATTATAAATTCATTACACTATCCCTCATAAGCTTTTATTAAAGGTATTTATAATATAAAAGATACATAGGCACAATTTTTAATCATAAAAATTTGAAATCGTTGAAAATGCTAAAATTCGTCAAAATCACAAAAATATGCAAATATTTTGTAAGTAGTTAAACATTTATTAAATATGAAAATTTTTTAGCTAAAGCTTGAACATCTTATACAAAGTTCTACGTAAGTTGTTTATTCTAAAATCAAAGAAAATCTAAAAATTATTTAAATACAACTTTTTTTATTATACATTTAAAATTCAAGTTAGGACGAAATTAAATATTTAAACAGAATATAATAATAATTTTTAATTATTTTGTTGTAATTTAAAAATATCATTCTAATAAAGCTCTAACACTTAAATATTGTTCTGAACAAGTACTTAATAGCAACTAATTCTACGTCATGCTTACAATCCTTAAAATCCCACCCCTTTAACTCTAATTTATCTCCCCTTGTTCTTCATATTAAATCACTTACGTATTTTCAATCTCCACCAATCAAATTACATAATTAATTTTCTATGGGTTCCTAGTCACACCGGAATACATGGCAACGAGGTTGCCAATAACCTAGCCAAATCTACATCTAATTTAATTTTCTCCAAACTAATTTCACTCTAATTGTACAACGTTACATTACTAATCTATGGTCACTCACTGCACAAACTTACCGACGGACTTCGCTTCGTAATATTGTTCCTAGTATCCTTAAAATATGGTCCTATAATTTAAACTTACCTAGATCCTCTATTATTTAATTCAATCGAATATGTATACATTATTACCTGCTCCTGCTTAGAAACTTGGTCTAAAACGATTCACCACATTGTTCACCTCATTTGAATGAAAGTATTTGTGATCTCCCTCACATCACATTTGTTTATCCTTCTTTGCACGCTAAACGATTAATTTTGCTTAGTAAAATAAAAAAAAAACCATTAGCATCCCTTCCAACCTCCCCTCCATCCTTAATACCAATTCTGAATCTACCATTTTTTTAAATTATACTTGCGTTAATTTTTTAGTGGTATGTATTATATAATATAATAATCTTGTAAATTCTCATAGTTATAAATGTATACCATAGTAACATTGTAGCAATTAAATTTAAAAACAAAAATGAAAAAATTGATTTTATACACAATACAATTGTCTAAATATTTAGATTAATTTTAAGCTATTGCTTATTTATACCACAAACTTACTCGCACCGTTCTACGGTAAGTCGGTCTTAAAAATTAATAAGAATATTATACATGATATAAATATTAAATATAGGTTTACTATTATAATAATTAATAAATGTGGTGTCTTCAGCAAACATTAATTCAATCTACCTTATTTCTAATAACAGTATCTACCTAACACAAATTACTATAGATATAATATATGCAATATAATAAAATATACTTATTATTAAGGCTGACAGACCAGCTCCACTTGTTTTTTGTTTGCATTGATTTATCATTGAATTCAAATTAAACACATCTATACAGTGACCTACTCAATAATATACTTGACACATAATGTACAGCAAAACGTTACCCAGTTGCCTGTTTTTTTCAGTTAATATTTCTTATATTGTATTATATCTCAACACTATTAACATTTCTAGCAATTTTGAGTCTTGTAAGACTAAATGTTAGCCTGAAACAAGCATTTCGGTACATTAATATAAATTCTTCTAGACTTTAAATCAGGGCTTGCAAACGTTATAGTAATTTTTCAAATTATAACGTTACATATGATAAAAAAGATTGAAATTTGTAAATGTAATTAAAACGGAAAATGGTAAACAAAAATAATTAAATACCACAAAACATAACGATCAACAAAATTTATAATATATCATTAAACAAAACATAATGCAAAACGTAATTTTAAGAATATCATTTAACAAAAAATAACGCAAAACGAAATAATTTTAAATCCATTTTCTTAAGAATTATGATATTGGTTTCGTTGAAATATTTATTACACGTGATTTAGCAATCAATCCAATTTTATTAAATTCCGTATTCGGGCCATTACATTAGATATTATTTGTAACGATAAACGATAAACAATAAACGCATACGTCGAATAACGTTTTAATTCTAAATAACGATAGACGCAAAAATTGTAAAGCATTTAGATTGTAACTAAAATGAAATTTTGATTTCAAAAGGAAGTCCTGCTTTAAATTCTTATGAAAACCTTTAATGGTGACTATTTCATTTAAGATTATAGAATTTTATATACAAGAATAATTTGATTTAAATACGATTTTTCTATAGTTATTAATTTATGACAATTCGTATTATTGGTTGTAACTTGTAACAATATAATGTTTAAATGTTTAATATTTTAGATTTTAAATAAAGCAAAGAATGCATTTTATATTAAGTGTGTATATTTTGTAAGTATTAAAGTATATGATATAGACATAACTTGTGTGTTAAATTCTATTACGTGTTTTAAGTATTTATATGCTGTGCAGTGTGGCTCTAAAGAATTAAACATTTTTAACTCCCCTAAAAAGTTGTTGGGATTATATAACAAAAACACAATTGATGATTTATTGAGATATCTATACCAGCAATAGTAGGTACTACTTCAGTGATCTTATTTACGTCTTTTTAAATGTTATATAATAGCTTAATATTCTATAGCATATTTATAAACCTTAAACTATTTGATAAAGTTAATCATTTTAACTATTCGTTTAGAAAAATGAAAAATAAATGTATGGTAACTTTTTATTATTATACAATAAAATCCTTTCTCGATAGATCTTAACTTAGGTATAAAGTCTATTATAGTATTATATTGTATTTACGATTTGGTTCATTCGTTCTTTATTAATTTAATTGGAGGATAGGGGTTGAACATTTAATAAGAATAACTATAAAAAAAGGTATAAAAAATGACCAATGGTATTATTGAGTTGATAAAAAATACATATTTAAAGAAAAAATTAATAGAAAACAACAATTTTATTACTTATATTCAATAATTGATGGATTTTTGTAATAGCTGTAGATTTCTACTTTACTTATAGCAGGAACGGATTCAGAGGGGATCTAGAGGCCTTGCCCCTTTCCTCCCAAAATATATGAGTGCTTACTACTAAATAAATATTGTATTTAAAATCAATACATATATTATATTTGTGTTGTTACTTGTTGCCCCTGCCTTCCTCCCTCCAAATCAGTGCTCTGGGTCCGTGCCTGACTTAGGTAGTGTAGTAGATATCATTAAAGGTAATATATTATTGCTATAAATATTTTACTAGGTTACAAATTTACAAGGACAGTGCCTATGCAATTTACGTTCAATATACGCTGAACAGAATTTTGCATGATGATTTAAAAAAATAAGAGTAGGCAAATACAAATACAAATACAAAATGCGCGTTATCATAATTTAGAACAAAATATGTAAAATGTTATTTTAAAAAATAAATTCATCATAACATGTATCAAATGCAAAACATAATTGAGTTGGGAGCCAGAAAATCCACACAACATTTGCCTACCTACTATTGCAGAGGTTTAATACGAGTGATGGTACAAATATTATTATGTGCTCCAAGACATGTCGTATTATATTATATCATATAAAATATACATATAAAACAATTAAAAAGTAACATGTCATTTAGTATTATCTCGGTTGATGGGACGAAACTGACATAATAACATCAATACTTGACATGAACTACACGTATAGATAATCTTTTATTTAGATTTACGGTTGCGTATCGGATTTAGTAGGCGTTTAGAGGGTAATAATTGTCTCTCGTAACCCTCAAAATTATTGTAGGCCGCACACAGTTTGAATTTTTTTTTATACACGTACACACAAATACACACGAGTACGCTGTTTGTCGTTATATCCGTTTTGTATGGTATACAAGCGCACGCATTGGTAACTCGATCGGTTAGAAAAAAAAATAAATATTATAATAAAGGCCTCGTGGAGTTATTAGGGGATGATCAGATATGGGGAGATCCGTGGGAGGGCTTGCTCGTCCCACCTGGAATTAGCGCCCGTCTACAATCAAACATAAATTTATGAATACACGCACACACGCGCCCGCGATTTTATAGTATTATATTATTATACACAGACGACTCTTCAATACGCGTTCATTAGACTAAAATTAAATGTACTTACATCGAAAAAAAAAAGAAAAAAAGACCGATAGCCGTTACGGAGTGTTTGTACGATTCTTTTTCCTTTTTTGTATTTCAAACAATATAATAACTTACAAAATAGTTGTGAACACTATAATTATTCTTATTTTTTTATACGTAAAAGAATTATTTTTATTTAAATTGTATATGTAGGATATTTTCTGACAAGACCGATGTGATCGAAACTTAAAGTTACAAACGACCTACACATTATTGTAATTGTTAAATAGTAGGAAATATTATAAATATTATAACGATTATGATTCTTATAACTATAGTATGTAAAATAATAATTGTTTGTCATTTTAACATTATACACCGTATGTCCTTATGTAATCATAATATATTATTTTTTTAATGAATTACTGTTTTTCAATTAATTAACACAATATAGTAATACACGTTATTAAATATTTAATTGTTCTCGACGTTTTGGCCACTTTACATCTCAAAGATATAATATATAATATATTCAAGTAATAAAGCACTAAAATCATAATAGAGTAAAACTTTCGTATAACTAACTTCAATTCAATGACGTTTACTGATAAACGAAATATTTTTGTGAATCAAACCAAATAAGGGCCAAATTTATTTAGTTCTATTTAACAAAATTTCTGTATAATACGAATTTTTTTTTTGTTGACGAGACTTCATAATATGGAACTTTTAGTAAACACATAATAAATTAAATAGTAATTATAAGTACCTTCACAATAATATAGTAACACTGATATAATCATTTGTCCTATATTTTATTCGGGTAGAAATAGTTTTTTTTATTAGCCATTACGCAATCCATTATTAAACCAATATGGCAATACGGTATATCAATTGAATTTATAATTTACATTTTACATTACCAGTAGTTTTAGTTAAAATTAGTTTCTAACAAATTTAGTATAAAGTCTTAAAATATAATTTTATACCGACGTTTATTTAAATATTTCAATATCGTGATTAAGATTAAATTCGTTGCTTACACCCTATATCAGTAATTTGATTGCGTGTATAGAAATATTATTTTGACTAAACATATATTATACGAGTAAATACAAATCATACAATATTTAATTTACATTTAAATTAACTACTACATATATACTATATACTACCACTAATTTGTTAGTATCTATATTTTAAGACAATAAATGTGAATAAGACGTATATTTTATTAGTATTAATTTAAACCACCTGTGCGGCATTCAACATTTCTAATATTTCAAATGACATTGGTAGCTCATAAAGTTATAACTTATTATAATAGGTACGCTTTTTTAACTACCTATATAATTCCATATTATAAACCAAAAGTTTGTGCTTTCAGGAAAATTTATTTAGATAATATTTATTGCCGGATTGTGTTTATAATATAAAATATAAATAGGTATCTACCATAATTTTAATGCTCGTTCAACGATGAATTCCGAATTGATTTTAACTAGTGAAAATGTTTAAACATAATTTCACTGGCCATGGCATCATGACGACGTCTAGGTTAAAACGCGACACACCCTTTTGTACGCCTCCCATTCTTAATATAAATCAGTGACGACTTGTGACCTTTAAAATACGTGTTAACGTTCAAAAACATTTTTTTCCTATGTGTATTGTATAATATAATTTGTTTTGATTTGATATATTTTTTCACGTTATTATATGTAATAATATAGAAATAAATGCTATTTTTTACATAATATTTTTACTTATCAAACCTTGAATAATTTCAATCGGAATACCTATGTACATTTTTTTTTAATATCAAGACAATACCATTGATAATAATGTGTTTATTATATGCGTGTAATAAAAATAAGAGATGGATTACAATAATAAGAAAAATACAAGTGCGTTAAAAGTAGGTACGTACAAAAACCACCTATTCTGTTCTAGAGAAGAAGCGTCAATTTGTTAAGACAACAATATTGTTTTTTATACAATTTTCGTTCGAAATTCCAGCTAAAAAATGTCATTATGCGGTAAGCCATTATAGCATATATATTGTACTCTAGGTTATCCGATATGAACAAAAAAATTACTACGCATGTCTGTAAAAAAAAAGCGTAAACCTTTTTAGAAGAATTAAATAAATAATAATAATAATAAGGATAAGACCAGCGGACAACGCTTGGGGTCAAGTTGGAGCTTCGGGGACAAAGGGCTATACGTCTGGCGTGACTATAAGATATTTACGTGTGCGTTTACGTACTACAATATCGAGTTACGTGTACATACAAGCAAGCCCTATTGTCTTAAGACTCGACGGTGGTTAGTATTATTTGGCGGGACATGCGTTGTTATTATTTTTTTTTTTTTTTTTTTTGAAATGCGTGCTTCATATTTCAAAAGCGATACGATTCGGTGATACTCTAAACCAAAACATTAATAAAACAAAATAATAAGCCTAATCACAAACATAACAGATCTCGCAGCGTAATATTCTAGTGCTGCAGAGGATCAGTGATCGCGACTGATTTCCATAGAACAATAAATTTACATGTATATTATAATATTACTATACCTACTTCGAGGTTCAAACAAACATTTTTTTTTTTGAAGCATTGTAATCACCGAACTATTTATAATTTAAAATTTGACAAACAACGTATGAGCGTTAATATTTTGATTATCGTATCACTCAACCTCAATCTACATCAGATTTAAACTTAGTGATTCTCGCCCTTATATATTATTATTATTTTGATTTCGCTAAAAAGCTTAACACATAACATAATATCATCTCATTCATACATAATTCACAATTTCACATAATATTATTCACCATATTTTCACTATCTTCTTTAACCATTTTCAAGATAATATAATATGTACACTGAGTAAATTTATTTTAGTTTATCATTTTATCGTGTATATTCGCGTTAGTTTTATGGCCTCTACATACTTACATTTTTTTAAAGCTGTTTCATAGCATTTATAGATTTTTTTTTATCATTTATTTGTCTTTCAAAAAATAAAACAATGATTTAAAACCGTCAATTACCTATAATTAGAACAGAAATTTACAACTAGAAAAGAAATTTATTACTATAATAAAACAATATTGAACACGATGGTTTCAAAAATAGTTTAAATTAGAGGTAATTTTTTAAAGAAAGACACTTAAATTATAGGAGATGACATCTGTTTATGTATTTATATAATTTACATAACATTTTAATATATATATATATATATATATATAGGTATTATATAAATTCAAGTACCTAGTATAAAATTAAATAGGCACAAATTTATTGTAAATAATTGATCAACATTTAAATGTATGCCTTAATTATCTATATTGTATAAGTATTTGCATAACTCTAAATGATTTGAATAAGATTGAGGTGAATTTTAACCAACAGTTTTATATTTTCTTCGATTCATTATAATTTACTATAACTATCTTTTATTGATAGTAGTTAGTTTGTCTAATGCGTTTTTCATAGTCGAGTCACGTCTCAGCATTATTATTTAAAAATTATTAGTTTTGAAAATACCGACAATTTCTAGTTTCAAAAATTCAATCTGCAATTTATTTTTGGTTTATAGTGTCAAGTGGCCAAAAATATGCGTTTCCTTAAGAGGAAATAAACAAAATGATCTGAGAATCGCAGGATTCGTGTTATAGTCATCGCGACTCATCGCGATAATATTTGAATTTTCTTAACAATCGTATTATTTACCTAGCCGCTTGGAAAACCCAAAGTGGTCAAATATCATTCATTGTGTTCTGTACATGACGTCATCCGATAACTGAGATTAGTCGAGCGTGTGCCGAGTGGAAAAGCGTATAAAATATATACGTTATCCTCATTCCTTAGCGATGGCGGTAAAACATCTTTAAAACGACATAACAAATGGTTGGCCACCACCGCCAAACATGTCGACGAGAAGCAAAACGGAGATTAACGGTGATCGAACAGGCCGATTAAGACAACTTTTGCGCGCGTTTCGCACAACAAGACGCGCGGCCGCGGCCGTGGCATGCGCGCGTTAAGTCTTAATTCGTGAAAGTACGGAGGAGAACATCCGCCGCGTAATTAACTGCTCGGACAGATAAGAAACCCTCTGGCAGCAGCGGCGGCGAAGGGGACACAAAGCCTTTGACATTAAGACGAGTAGTATTAGGTAATCCCCTAACGCTAGCTGATAACGGCGAGGAACGTGCACGGCTCCTCCGAAATAACAATGGTCAAACATTATAAGCTTTTAAATTCGGACGACTATATATTATTATTATTATTATTTTGCCACCGCCAATGCAACACGCACCATCTCCTGAATACCATTGTATAATGTCTATAAATATTGCATTGACGATCCCACGATTATATAAGTAAATTATTATGCAGTCATCTGACGCTGCTCCTGTTTTGTATTGTTTGATTATTAAAGGTAAACGTTTTAAATTTTAGAAACTTATGACATTTTATTAAAAACATTTATGAACACGAGATAATACAACTTAATTATTAGTATACTTGAATTTTAAAGATCATATCATCTGATGAATATATTTCCTAAAAAATAGTAATTTTTGCAAACTTTTATTAGATGGTTTTATAATAAGTAATCTCTAAAGCTTCACTGTTATTTAGTATTTTAACAAAATCCAAAGTACTACTATCTCACCATTTTATTATTATTTCAGAACCAAATGACACATCGTTTAAATATTTTCCATTATGATAACTTTTAGGCATATTTAGGTATTAACGTCGTATGTACACATATCATTAATTTAAAATGTTCGTGTACAATTATTCATATAAAACTATTTTACATTTGAATCAAAACATTTTCGAATTAGGTTCACCTAACAATCACATTTCTGTGTTCAATTATTTCTTGTACGATACAAGTTTCGTATTTCACATTTATGAGAACTTTTTGAACCTTGATACTATACCTACATACCTACTTCTACGTTTAATCACAAATACCATTTATTACCAATCATTATTTCGCAACGTGTCGACCTCGTGTTTTTTGATTATTATCATTATATAATTGCATTTATACATTTAAGGAATAAGTTTATGGAATACAGTTATTAACCATACCTATCCCTAATAATGTCTCAAATTACATTACTCATATCGTTGCGACTTTTTCTAGACAAATATATATGAAAGAACTAGAAGTCCTCAGCACCACTTATTGTAATAATCATTATAAAATGTAATACATCCACATGACCAACGCCACCCTCCCCCATCCGTAAATACGCCTTTGGAAGGTTACATAATTAATAGTTTAATAATATATATATAATCAAGTTTTTGCTACTACCTAACGTGATTATTTTAAATATACTAACACCAAGTACTTTTCTATACGACTAAACGGGTCGCGCGTGCTCATGATGGATGCGTTCCATTGTCGTCGGCCCTTGGTTTATGCAAACAAAAAAAAAAAAAAATCGTTGGTCTATTTATCATTAACTGGTATTATAATAATATATGTATGACATATTATTGCCGATAATAACCAAATAACCAGAGCGTAATTTCCCATGAAAAGTGCCCGATGGGGGGTAATTATTGTCAATGCAATATTGTTTTTGTCAGTATCTTCGTTAGTCTGGGGGGTGACTGTACATTGTTCTAGATCAGTAAAGGGTTAAACGTTTTAATGGATCGCACACGTCCGACTTTGCGCGCATACATTATTTCTGATGCCGAGGGATGATGGGAATTTGCAATGGGATGCGTTTATTATGAATATCGGATGGGGACTTCGCCGGTATGATAATCAACGGCGCATGAAGTCATGAATCGCGTTCCCTTTACATCGGAAGTTTGGTTTTTTAAGGGTTTAAAATTATTGCTGATAGTTGTCGATAGCTCTACGCTTTAATTTAAAAAAAAATAAGAGATACTTTTTACTGTTGTATATTGTCGGTTTAAAGCAAAAATTCATTAACGGCGAAATTTCGATTTTTCTTTTATATTACACCATCTTGTTTATAAACTTGAAGTCTATAATTTGTGTAGGAGCATTAAACATCAGATTATTAGTTAAAACCTGTTTTTTTTTAGTTTTTTCAAAATTTACTAACGGTGTTAAATACAATTTTTAAAACTTAAAATTTATTTACCAAAAATTGCTATTTTGCCGTCAGTGAGTTTTTGCTTTAAATTGACGAGTAATCTTGAATTATTGCATTTAGAATAAATCCACACAAGTACTTATATATAATAATCATAATTATTTTTAATCTATTAAAAATATATTTATGTCAATTTTTTCTTTTTTATACTACAGCCACTTATTACACAATGAACAATGTCACAAGTACAAATTGCACAATATGATTTTTATATATTATTCAGCTCTCCGTATATGAGTTAAGTAGGCAGGTATACCTAAAGTGTTGTATCATAAACACGCATAACGCAAAAAATAATATCACAAATGTGTTAAACGTTGTACGAATAGATAAAATCTGTTATTTTATCGCTAGAAATATATGCATTACGTCGTATGTATTATGAACATTGTGAACAGTCAATATTATTATGTTGTGCAACTTGTAAACAAAACTTCTGGTTTCCGCATTGGCCGTTTCAACGAATAGAAATACTATCTAAAATCTCATATCAACTGGTGTTAAATAGTTTTTTAATGTTCAATCACATTCATCAATAGCAATTTGTATTTTTTTTTTTTTTACCAAATGTATGTGTCGTGGGAAAAGATGTCAAGAGTCGATAAGTGCTGTAGCTAAAATAAAAACGGACGAGCACAGCCCGACGCCTGCGGGAGTGATAGGGTGTGTACAATGTTATTGTTGATGTGAATGCAGTTTGTAAAACACGCAGTATAAACGGGCTCCGGACAAGAGTCTAAATTACTGTCGAAAAACAGTGTTGCTCCGTGACGTCACACTAGGTTTTTCAAGAGGCATGAGAAATGACAGCAGGAGGTCCTACAGCTCCTGTACACAGAACACATATAACATAATACTAGGGGATTTAGTTGGATATATTATACGTTGTGGTCTGGGGTTAGGGTAAATGCAAATAAAAACGACACTTATTAAAAATTAGTCATATTTAAAAATATGTTTCTAGGATTCATAAAACGACATTTTTTTTACCACCGAGTTAAAAAAAACACGAAATTCGAGTTGTACGCAATATTAAAAAATATCTCTTTCCAAAATCAACCATAATAGATAAGAACTGAGATTAATGTATTTACAATTCACTGGTGAATTTTCGTAGGTCTTAAATCAAATATATTAAATTCTAAAATGTTATCATTTTGTTATAGCCATCTGCCCACTATTATATAATATAGTTATCACTAATACTACTAATACAGCTTATATTAAACCATTTTTTAAACTTATGTTCTATATTTTTTTATATAATCACTTAAATTATTTGCAACATGATATATATTAAACTAAATGCTAATTTGATTTATGTTATAATATTTAAATAGCTACATAATATTATTTATTTATAACATACAGGTATATAGAGATAGAGGGTCATTATAATTGTATATTGCCACGTTGTGTGGATAGCACTAAACTTTTATAAAATCCACTATTTCTGTAACAATTAATATTTTGAATAATCTCCCCAATATTTATTTACGGTGGCCCGTCGGATATAATATACCAATGTAACGAAAACAATATTTAATTCACTATATCATTTTAGAGTAGCAATAAATACTATTAGCAATTTAAATTGTTCAGATAATAATCATATTATTAAATACATTTATTTTAAAACGAATATAAATATGCAATAAAACAATCTTTGTTTACAAGTGCACATACCATATCATACGTTCTAACTGGTATACATAATATGATGTAAAACAAAAAAAAAAACTGTACGGAATCGAAAAATATGTCAGACAAACTGGCTTAATAGGTAGGTACTCACGTACTTATACGTATTACCATTGATTATAGATAGTACTGTGTATAATCAACGGTAATACCAACACGCTGTAATAATCTTCAAAGTGTTCCGCATATAATGGGATGCAAAATATTACGTATAATAAACGTCAAGGCTATGCATTAACGCGGTAATAAGTTAGAGTTTTTTTTTTTTTTTTAATATATTCCATCTGTTTACAAAATAAAAACAATAAGTAATAAGGATAACATAGAGAAAGTAGGCATATACAAAACACAAGTCACATGAAAAGGAGACCATTCATTAACAGAACCTCAGATGGTCAAAGTTAAGTTTAACTTAACTCAATAAGTTATTATTTTTATTAAGAGTTAATTTTACATTTAAGCAAATTAAGTTAATTTCAATCATATAATCTATAATCATGAAGGTAGTATGTTCAAGAGATTACTAAGTGGTTTTTTTTTTTTGTAGTCCAGAAAAATAACATTATCATTGTCCTTAGAGGTTAGAAGTCCACCACAGAACTCTAGATTTTAGTAACATTTATCTCAATAATTGTCTTTTCCCATAATAATAATCCTAATTTCTATTGTGAACTAATTATTAATGATATGTAAACATATACGAGTTCTAATTAAAATATTGTAATTCAATTACTATTTAGAATGATAACATAATTAATTATAGTTGACTTAACTTGGCTAAAATTAAATTGCTGGTACACATTTTATAGGTTATATATGTATATTAACAAAATACATATTGTTTCTTTTTAGAACGCATAAATGAAAATAGTTCTTTGCCCTAATTACACAAACAATTTTAGGTATTATTTAAATTTTACCTATATGAAAACGGGAAAATTATTATTTTTTTAACTAACTCGACTGGAGTTAAAAAGTTAATATTAACTTTTGGTTAACTTCGTGGACAATTTTGAATTAACTTTTAATCATTAACTCGATTTAGATTTTAACTTATCTGAGCCATAAAATATCATTAACTTGCCCAGCGTCGAATTAAACGCGACCAATGTCGGGCAACGTAGCCATACGCGCCTAACGTGTTGTCGGTCGCTGTGTTTATATATTTTCTCCCCGAGTCGTCGCGTGTCTGCGGCGCGCCATGTCGAAAACAATAATAGCACGACGACCGTTTACAAGGCCCCGAGTGATTATTCATTTAAGCAAAACAGTCGTTTGACAAAAATGACTAGTGGCGGTAAGCGACGAACAGTACTCTACTTGGATAGAGTAAATTAAAACCAATAGACCGCGACTGTGATTTACTTTTACACGGGTCCATGGGAACCAGCTGAAACGGCCGATGATTGATGCGCGCGGATAGACCTATCTCTGGCTCGCTCGCTCTCGTATAATAACGACAATAATATTATTATATCATGATGCGAGAGATACACCGCGTGCATCTACGCCGGTGTACGACGACTACGACGACGGCCACCACAACGGCGGCGGCGCACGCAGTCAATCAAAACACAATGCTCTCGCCCCCGCAATCGGCGCAGCCACCGGTTTGGTATATACGCGCACACGACCCAGACACGAGTTGGGCGATGTTAAACGGGCAAAGTCTCCACCGCCGCCGCAGACCCGGCACGAGCCGGATACGATATTGTGTGTACCTGAGGAGGACATGTGCCGCCGCCGCACCGAAACTCATCCATCAGAAACGTACCTACCCATATGAAATGTACGGTAAAACCGAACACGCGCGCACGCCGCAGATGATACGCAATATTATATTTATTAGATATTTAAGTGTGAGTGTGTGCGTGTTAAATGAAAAAAAAAAAAACATCATAATAACCGTAAAACTACCAAAAGCGTACGCAACGATATTATGTTTGTAACAATGATGAATGCGGCGACCGTGTATGGCAAAATATTCGCACGCGTATTTTCCTCGGTTAACGTAACATACATGGCTACAAGAAAAAACCACCAGTTTTAATTTTTAATCCACCGGAGTTAAAACTGAATCGTTTCGAAAACCTACCAAAAAAATCGAAGATCAAGATCAAATTATAAGTCATATTTTCCCGCACTTGCTATTATGACATTGTTTATAAATCCTTTTTTACATATTTTACACGCCAGCTAAATAACTATTATTTCCAGTGGTCGGTTGTAGCGCGCTAATTGTATAGCGACACTACAGTAAATTGCTATTTTATTTGTAGCGATTATCGAAGCGTTGCTACAATACACTTTACGTAGCGAAATGCTATTAAAATTGATAGTGAAATTTACAGTTGGCGTAACGAAAATTATCATTATTTTGTCGCTACCTACAACCTATTCGATGGTATTAAAAATATTATATTTATTTTATGACAATGACGAGTATATTAGTGAATTTTTAGAGTTCAACTCACGGTTAACTCACGTAGTAAAATCACTTTTAATCAACAAATCCAAAATCAGCGAAAACTACAAACTACCAGTTTTCAATAAGGAAAAAAATAAAAATAAAAAAATAATGTAACGAAAAAGTGACGCGCTAAATTTAAAAAAAGTAGCGATAGCAACAGCGGACTACTTTTTTTATGGAGAAGCTGTAGCGTTAGCGTCTATAAAAAAACAATAGCGTTCTGACCACTGAATTTATACTTTATACTGCACGATTCTGCCGACGAACAATTTCGGTTACAGAGTAGTAAACGACAAAATATTAGAACAAACAATAAGTACGTCTTATAATAATATTGGACATTTTTTTATGCGTGTAATGTAATATTGTATGAAAATAATCATCTAAGCGTATGCGCTGCCTAAATAATAGGTAAACTGTAAATTATATTCGTACAGATTCACATAATATTAAAAGGACAGTCAATTACCGTGCAATCCATATCATAACAATTTGTATATTATTATAATAATATTATGTATATGGTATAAAATTTAAATAAAATATAAACACTAAAAAGTGTAAATTGATAGAAGACCACGCGTGTTTACCATAATAATTAAAGGATACATGATAAACGACTCGACTATAATATAATATACGCTGTATACATGTACAATAATTTACAGTCTAACACTCAAAGCGCGATGGTGTGTGTACGTCGACAACGAGGATGATTCCGAAACGCATGCGTCCATTGTTTCCGGCGCGGCGTTGCGCTGTGTTCGGATACGCTCATTTAAATACGCATAATTATCGAGTTAAGTGCGCGAAGCACGTGCCTTGATATCATTTTTTTCTTTTTTTTTTTTTATTTTAAACACTACCATATCCTTTTGCCTTTTATCTTGGACACAAGACCATAACAATAACATTAAAAAAATATATACGAAAACATTATGATAAACGGACCAAACATCCTGGTACACAAAATGGTCATTTAGCGGCACCATAAAAAGTGTCGTATATAAATGGACACACACACACACATATATAGGTTCTTTGGAATTACTCCATTTAAATACTAGCGGATAGAAAAACGTTTTATTCTCGTACGACACGGAATTCAATTGTGGAAAAGTAATTATTATTTTTATGCCTGATGATTATGATGGGCACGTAGGATGCATTTCAGAAAATATAAATGTTGCACAGTGGTTTAGAATTACAAAATACTTATTTTAAATATCTAACGTTTAAATAGAAAATGTCAAAACAAATTTGAAATGGATATTAAGATTTAAAACTTAAATTTTAGTTATTCATAATTTTCAGTAGTAGGATGAAAATGAAAGTAAAGTATGTAGTTTTAATTTCTAATTACCTATTATAAATAAAATAACTAAAAAATAACTAATGACATACATGATACATTTTTTGTTTATTTATGTTTTTTTTCTGTAATGTAAGCACAATATTTTATAAATACGAGTGTGCATAATTACATAAATATAAGTGTGTGTTGTATGTACATATAAATTTGTGAAAATATTTTTAAAAGCATAAATCGGTTGTACAGCATGGAACATAAAAAAATAATTGAACAGTAGCTTTACCTTTATATTTGTGTACAAAGTCCTCGCGCAAAATATAATAGTTCGTATAATAACTGTTTCTGAACTAGTTTGAATTATTGAATATATATTTTATATACACCTTAAAAGTACAGTTCAACAGCAAAATTATTTTACGATACCAAACTACTGCAATAGTCGTTGTATATCATCATAGAAGAACAACTCTATAAATTATAACACATCAATGTGTACGCATTTAAACATTCCACGTTCGACTTTGCAGTCATGAGTAAAAAAATAAAGACTTAGGATAAAACATACCCGACGTACATCTATAGGTACACAGGTACCTGTTGTCGTTTTCCAGATTAATTGTGTCATAGCTAATAATCTTGTCAACACGAGAGACTGAGTAAACATACAACGCTGTTTGAACGACGGAGCCTTGCAGGACGACAGAAGAAGCGAATGTGAGTTTTAACACAGCTGACTCTCGTTATTTTTTTAATGTCTTTTGTTGCGAGGGGAATTTCGTATATAGGTGTATATACATGTACATAATACACGTTGATGTGTATATATACATACAGTGTACACAGTTGTTTGATTTTGTTTGATTGCTTTTGAAAAGAGAACACGCACTCGCGCGGTTCATGGGAAAAACGTCGTATGTAATTTGCCTTCGCTGTATTTTGTCAGTGTCCAAATAAACCGGAGAGATTCCTCGGCTATATTTCGCTCCAATAATCACTAATTAGCCAGTAACGAGGGCCTCTTTGAAGAGTTTACAACAAAACTTTTTACTCTCGGCCCCGGCACTTTCATAATACGTATTTTCAACGACCGT
Source organism: Pentalonia nigronervosa (assembly GCA_014851325.1). NCBI lineage: Eukaryota > Metazoa > Arthropoda > Insecta > Hemiptera > Aphididae > Pentalonia > Pentalonia nigronervosa. The sequence continues at coordinate 45,182 of JACXSJ010001417.1, forward strand.
TTAATATTATTATTCCACCCCCTGACATCCGTGCGGCGCAGATAAGAAATCGTACGCCGCGAACGTCGACCGAGAGACTGCAATATAATATATAATATTATGATATAGCGATTGTGATATTATGTAGAAAATAATTAATAATAATAATCAATGTACAAGAGAAACCAAATTTGACGATTATTATTGTATACGATTTAATTACGATTATTTTTCACATTTTTAAAAATAATTTTATCCACAAAATTATTGACAATGTTGAAATTTTTAATATTTATAGAAAATCAATTAAGCTAAATAATGAGTACTACAAACCCATAGGCTATAACCTATAAAAATCATTACTACATTTTAAGTGCATTAAGTTCCGAGCCTTAGTCATTACACTAGTACAGTTCAATAAACAGCATTTGTTCAGTGTTCTGTTGTAAACTATTTGGTTATTCGGATCTAAAGGTAAGTTATGAAATTATGTATAAATGCCGTATTGCCGTTAATTATTATATATGTTGAGTAATTTGAAACAATCAAATGGAACCATCAATCTAACAGTAATATATATTATTATATAGAAGGTTAATCATATTCATATACCTGGGAGTAATGGCGAAGCGAGCTAATTTAACCCAAAGAACAAAGATTTTAGTCTATCCACCCACCCAATGTTTTATCTAACTCAAAAAAATATGAATCTATACATATTACATTAAATATATTAATAGGTACTTTTAATAATAGGATAATTACTTCTAGTTAGTGCGTATATACTAATATTAATACCCACCCACCTAAAATTTGGTTCCTTTGGCACCTTGACACCACACTACTGCCTAAGAGACCAGTAAATAGCCAATAACTATAATATAGAATATTTAAATAGACTATACTCGAAAAAGCGTTTGTTTAAAAATCATATTTAGAGCTCGGATGTTGTTGCATTTGCAACTTTTCTTCTAATGCTCAAATTTATTGTTTACTAAGTTTTAAACCTATTTCATAGAAGTTTAAATTAAAATCTAAGAATTTTTTAGTGCAGCTTTTTGCAATTTTTGCATATCATAAAAAAAATGCATATAAATGTATATATTTAAAATATCATAATACTTATACGAATTAAGTATGTTGATTATGTATGTTTATTATTTATTGTATACTATTAAGATGTATTATTATTATTAATATTATTTTAATACATTTAACTTTTTAACAAATCGAAATAAATACATCATATCAAATCACTTGCAGCTTAAATATATAATATGAAATGTCAATTGAAGAAAAAAAAATAATAATAATGGTATTAATAGCTTTCTCGTTTGCCAAACAACATTTAAAATATTTTTGATATTATATTGTCTTCTCGGTAATCCAATAAAAATTGAACGACCCGGATACCACTGATAGTTACACTAAAGTCATTATGCAGAGTGCACTATGCATATACAAAATGCCACTATCATATTGTCGAATGCTAATAACAATAATAATAGGACCTGCACTGTATATCGTCCTGATATTGTTATAAATAGGGGTCAGTATACAAATTAGGGACCACAATAATCGCTCGGAAGGTCAGCTTGTCACTCTGGATTTTGTCCATATAACCATCTGCCCGACGGTATTAACTTTATCACGAATTTAGTTATTGAAATAGCTAAAAAAAATATACACATTTAATCGGTGTGAAATATCATCGAGCACGTTGCACGTGCATATTATCCTATTTTAATTTTGAACTAATGATATCATTAACCCTGTGTACATCAAATACAGACACCGGGTCACCGACATAAAGCGATTGAATTGTGAAGTACTCACTATAATATAAATTATAAATTTAAGAGGGGGGAATTAAATTGTATAAACCATAAAATATAGATCTTCAATTCAATGGTATTATATTTTATTTCAAACAAATGTCGGGTATACAGGATACAAACTAGGAACTCACTTAACTGTCTCGCTCGTCGATAGAGGGTAAAAATAATTTTCTAATTATTGCAACTATGATATTATTTTCAAACTAAAAACTTTAGTAATAGAATCAATTATAGAATTCTTTAATCAAAGGTAATATGTATAATTCTTGAATTTGAAAAACGTTTCGGACGAAGTCCATTTATAGTCTCTACTAAATATCTTATGTATAAAAAAAGTAATAATTATTTATAAATTACATCGATCACTGGCGGTGCATATTGGAAATTTTAACCAAAATGGTATAATTCATAACTGTAAAGACATTTTGTAATATATTTTTATGATTTTTTTTTTTTGTAAATTTGAATTCAGTTTACGATAAATTATACAATATACACTTTACAAATTGAGAAAATGTGAAAAAAACTTACAAAAAAGTTTAGTACCTACCTCATTATACTTATGTGTTACTATAAAGTATAAAGTATTAACTCTTAGGTATATATTAATCCCCATTATCATAGGTTAATTTCGCTACATCTTATATTATATTGTTTATATCCAAACACTTAACAGTTAAATTACAATATCATACACATTATTCAGTACTCAACATTATCTAATATTCCGTCCCTATTTTGTATTTAGTGATTTAGTGATATGATTTAGTGTAATAATTATTAATAACTCTACAGTGTGCGTGATGTACACACCCAAGTTACACTCCTAACATTATTAAAATAAAAACATTAAAATATTATACATTTTATTATTATGGTTATATTATTATAGTTTACAGGTTTAAATGTTTAGTCGTGTTCTATTGCGACTTCTATTATTATGTCTACCGCGCGCCCGTTTCCCTGACACGCCACGGTACAATAACGAATCACGAATAAACGTGTCGTGATCTGTTATATGTATCGTATATTATATAATTATTGATTTAAAATATTGTAATTTTTATTTACACAAGCGACTTTTGGTACAGTTATGTTTTGGATTTAAGCTTAGCGCTAATATTCAATGTCGCCTGTACATAATAATGCACTAAGAAACATGTTAAATATTTGGATAGCTGTTGCCCGTTTAGACACGGAGTGTGATCGATGATCGGGTTACTACTTATAAATAATCATTTCGTCGACAAAAGAAAAAAAAATTTGATACTTTTACCATGCATCATGTATAATGACATAATGCCATTGCAGACACAAGTATATGCACACTTATGTATAATATTATTTTATTTAACAATCGAAATGGCGTGAGTAGAATTTGCATATCAGTATATCACCTTCGGACCGTAGAGACGTGTAAAAAACATGTACGCACGCGCCACGCCGGTTTTTTTAATTTTACTTTACACAGGCCCTAGTTTCAATACACGTGTGTGTGTCGTATACATAATCATTATACCTCTACCTACGCCACAATAACACCTATCACTATTCCGCTCGCACACTCAACTTACTATCCTATGTCAATTAGGCAGATGTTATCCACGGGTGCCTGGGCACGAGCCCTCTCGCTAAACACTGCATAATACACACACACACACACACACACACACATCGTCATCATCATCATCATTATTATTATTATTTTTATTACATATAGTAATATACCACCGAAGGTAGAGGTATATATTAAAAATGTATACCTACGTCATGGTTTTAACGTTTATTTTGTGTTTGCTTAATGCGCCATGGCCGATGTGTTTTCATTGGCAAAAAATGCATTACAATGACGTAATCAAACTAGCGCGTGTGTTAATATACTATACACATACGTACTTACATACACACGTACACTCGTACATACATACATTCATATATACATATACAATGTGTGATACTATATATAACTATTGCGCTATGAAATCCTTTATCACCCCATAAGCCTCGATCCCTTTCACCCTCTTTATCATTCACTCCTCCACCTCCCCTTTTACTCTCTCTCGTTCACTCATCCTTTCTTTCTCTCTTTCTCTCGCACGCACACTCGACAACCGGTTGTATGCACACATCATTTTTTATAATATATGAATATAAAAGTAGTTACCTACAGGCTACAGACAAGACGGTCAACGGACCGAACCGGACGGCTCGCGTAATTGCGTTACTAAACAAATATAGTGCCTAGTCGAGTACTGTATAATTTTTATTATTATATAAGTCACCACTAATTATTGTTTAATAGTATACATAATTTACGTATATGCCTAACACGCGCACTGGTATAATTATAATATACCTAATACCGATAAGCGTGAACAAGTAAACCGGGTACTTAAATCGCAAAATTAAAACTGTACAAAATGATACTGATAATATTATCCATATAATAAATTTATGCATGTACTATTTAATATAATATGTATTACCCATTAAAACTATTTTTATTTATTAAATTAATAATTGATTTTATAATGTTATATATTGTGATTTAATAAATTTATAATATAGACTAGAATCTAGTTACTATAGATATATATATTAAGGATTAATAATAAGTAGTAATAATATGACTGTATTATAAAGAAAAACGTACAATGATAACTTACTAAACACTGTAAAAATTATATTAATATTATACCTATCATGACGTATTTATATTTTATGTACGATATAAATTATGTAACCAATAATATTTTAATCAGTATATTATGAAGTCTTCACATTACTTATCTAATATGTTCAATTGTACAAACAAACCTCTAAATTTGTAAGAAATAATTATTACCAAGCTACATTTGTTAAAACAATTTAAAGACTCATTAGTAACCAAAGTATAAAATATGATCATGGATAAAACAGTTGGACTAGTGTGACGCTAATAGCCACCGAACAGTGGATATTTTAAATAATATGATAAGCGATACAATTGTCGTTTAGTGAAATATTTTAGTCACTTAGTGAGTAGTATTTTTGCCTAAAGCCAATTCAATCATAACGTATTATAATAGGAGGAATAGAAAATGAGTTTCTCTATCTAATCAAGTACAGAAATATTCGACTACTATTATTTACTTAAAATATCTCCACTAGGAATCGCTTTTCATCGAATACTTCATTCATTCATCGTTAAATTCAAATTAAACCAGAGCTTGCGAATGTGATATATGACAAAAAACGATTGAAACTTGTAAAGGTTATTAAAATAGAAAACGGTAAACAAAAATAATTAAATACCACAAAATAAAACATAATGATTAATAAAATATATAATATATCATTAAACAAAACATAACGCAGAATCAAATATATAGATTATCATTAAGCAGCCCTCACACGGTCAATATTATTGACAGTATTTTTGATACTGACAGTATTATTGATCGTGTAATGTGAGGACTGGTGTACTGACAGGTATGAAAAAACGATACTGATGACTGATGAAAAAATTGGATATCGATCCTTCAGTATTTATTTACTGATAATGATATTGACCGTGTGTGGTAAATAATGACAGTTCGTCAGTACGTTTTTCGCAGCCATGGGTGACGAAAGTCAAAATATGTGTACTACTGAATCCCGAGATAGACAAATCTTGCGTGATTTTATTGCTCGATACAGTTTCCGGAATTATGAGATGTGCGTAGTAAGGAATACACAAGACGTGATAAAAAAAATGCGGCTTATGAATAATTATTTAATATTTATAAGGGTTTGAAATCTGATGCTTCTGTTGACGACGTTAAAAAAAAAATCAACACCTTAAGAAGTAATTTTCGAAAAGAACTTAAGAAAATAAATGACTCAAAAAGAAGTGGAGCTGGAGCAGATGATATATATGAACCATCGTCATGGGTATTTGAAGAATTAACTGTTTTGACGAATTTGGAAAAACCTGTTAAAAGCTATTCGTCAATAAATGAAGAAACCAATAATGCGGTAAGATATTTTTTTTAGTATATTACAAGTATTATACCATTGATTATACCTATGATAAACCTAATTAATTTACTAACCTTTTTGTATAATAATGATAATATTTTAATAATGATGCATTTTAATTTATACGTATCAAATGATGTAATAGCATCTTTTATAAATAAATAAATATAAATTAAATCATATAAGTAGGTATATTTTATTAATAGCTAAACTATTATTGTTAAAAAACATTATTATTGCTATATATATATTATTATCTATAAATAGATATGTCTTAAATAAATAAATGTCTTATAAATCCTATTCTTAATAATAAATACTTCCTATACCTTACTCCACATGTATTAGGTAAGTATTATAATATTAACTACATTTAATGAATCCATTTATTATATCATGTTATCCTGCCACGGTACTTGACCTTCTCTACAAAAATAACTAGAATATTTATTTCTCACATCTTTTGCTTCTAAACTAATAGTGCGAATGGGTGTTTTTTTTTAAAGGTGAAAATTTGGTGTTATATCACTACCATTTTGTATTTCTCCTGTCTCTGTATTTTCTTCAATGAGTAAAGTTTTTGAACAATATATATTTTGATTAGTTGCAATTAAAAAATTGTGCAAATAACAGCAAGCTAATGTAATTAGAGTTGCTTTTTCTGGTTCAAGATTAATTGGTTTTTGAAAAACTCCAAATCTACTAGCTAATACTCCAAATACGTTCTCAACTGTTCGCCGAGCTCTTGATAAGCGATAATTAAAAATACGATACTCGTGAGTAGTTAAGTCATGCTGACTGTAAGGTTTCATTAAATTAGGTCGTAAAGAAAAAGCCTCATCGCCAACAGACACGTAAGGAAATTGTTCTATGGTGTTTGGTAAACAAGACGGGGATGAAATATTTAGTGTGTTATTCTGAAACTTTTCCCAAAATTTTGTATAATATAACACTCCTCCGTCAGAAATCCGACCATTAGCCCCAACGTCAACCATCATGAATTGTAAGTTTGCATTTACAACAGCCATTAGCACGATGCTGAATGTACCATTGTAGTTCTAATATAATGATCCAGAATTTGGCGGTTTTTTAATATTAACATGTTTTCCATCAATTGATCCAATGCAGTTACTAAAATTCCATTTAGCTCCAAAATTATTTGAGACATTTTGCCATTGTTCGACAGTTTCTGGAAGCTAAAAAATTAATTTATTATATTATTATATTTTAGACACTTTACTCTAATAGTAAAATAAATTATTTAAATGGTATTATCATAAAATAGTCTTAGTAATATTTAGACTGATAGACCATTTTGAATCATTGAATTAAAATTTAATAAATTTATATCCAATAATATATTTTAGGAAGCAATTTATGATTCAAGTGGATCAGTGAAGCCAAATGTATCTTTTGTCCGACCTCAAGTTACAAAAACATAAGTCCTCAATGTCCTCAACTACAAGAATGTCTCAACAAAATGAATTACTCTCTCTAGCATGTGGGTATTTGTCCAAACATGATAACAAAGAAGAAGATAGTGATTTATATTTGGCTAAAGTTTGGGCAAATAAATTAAAAAATTTGGATTCAAACCAAAGGTTATTTGCCCAGAAGGCAGTTAATGATATACTATATTATTCGAAGCACAATTTGGTACATTACATAGAAACTCTGTAAAAATTAATGAAAGTTCTTTGGCACAACCACCAACATGTTATAGTAGTTCTTCAACACCATTATCATCAATAAGTTATAATCGTACACCAACATCACTTATTTTGCAGGATTGGATTGAACAATCTATGTCTCATGAGGATGAACAAACCAACTCATTACAGTCATACATTTCTGCTTTTCAAGTTGAAAACTAATATATCATAAAATATAAATGTCAAACTTATTTACTTTTAATATGTTACTAAGAATTAAAAATATTAAAATGTTGTACTCATAAAAAATAAAAGATTGTTTTATTTAAGTACCTGTATATAACCCTTGAGAACAGTTATTATTGCTTCACATGTTTCGATTACAATTAGACTTATGGTTGTTGGTGATATTATCGAAGAAAATTTTTGGTCCTCAAAAGTCCGTCCAGTTGCCAGTTACCTCAATGTAACAGCCAGTCTTTCATTTGCTGAAATACTCTCTCTCATGTTAGTATTTATTTTAGTGATTAATGATGCCACCATATTTAAAAGTTGATTATAATTATCAATGTTCATTCGGAAATAATTAATAAAGTCCTTTGGATCTGAAAGTTGCACCTCTTTTATAACATTTAGATGAGTGTACTGTCTTCATTTGGAAATTCATTGTTTTACCCATCGTTTCCGTTTTCTCGAAACTCGTTTATTATTTGGAATGGATAAGGCTAATATAATTACTATACATACTTTTTGCTTTTCATCCATATCCAACAATAATTATTTTATTAAATAAAACAAAAATATTTATCAAACAGAGACCAACATAATCAAATAAAAATTAATACTGAGTATTGACGCTAATTAAATACTGGCTGTCTGAGGACAGTACTGTCAATATGCTCAAATACTGTCAATAATATTGACTGTGTGAGGGCTGCTTTTTATAATGGACAATAAATCGTCCACAAAAAACACACACAATTATTTAAAACGCTCGACATTGAATATAGTGTCGAAAATAACCCCAAACAAACTTACACCAAATTCACTAAAAATTACTAAACATGTCAACTCAAATATAAAAAATATCACTAACCAATATATTCTAATTACCAACATCACAAACCATACAAACGAAAATCTCACTAAAAAAACGTTTGCTGAAATTACAGCAAATTTAATTTTTTTTAAAAAAAAACCAAGCTATCATCTATAACAAAATTGACGGCATTCCGTAAATCGAATACCTTAAAGCGTATAGCCTGATTACAAATTCTTCAAACATAAAATTTACCTCAAGAATGTCAAACAATTGCTTTTGCGTATATTTTGCCCATTCCAATATAGTTAATTTCATTAATTTAATTATCATTAATAGTTATCCGATAATCACAGTTGATAACCATAATATTGATATACGCAGATTAGAAAACCAAGCAAAACGCATTATCATGTCTAACGTATTGCCAATTATTTCACACATTTATCAGTGATGCATTAAATCTCATAGGTATTAAAACACTCATTCCTATCACCTTCTTAAAAGCCGGATTCTCCACGGAAGAACTATCACACATAATAAGTTTTAGAAGACAAACCTTCATTAAATTTGAAGATTTATCAAAATTGCTTGGCTCAATACTAATATACCTTGATGATGCCGACTATCGTATCTTCCTTACGGATGACATTCTTGCGTGCTATTTGTATAAACGGACATCTGCTCATTGTAAAAACTCCCCCAAATCAAAATGGTGACATCCCCCTTCAATCAGAATCAGACGTCACATACCTATCCCAACAAACAAATACAATCATTAAAAATTACAGTGAAACCTCACATAGAGAAGAGAACCTTAACACAGATTTAGAATCGGAACATATTCCAACGACACAAAAATTAAACCAGAATCCAGCTACAATAAGCAATGAACCTCAACAAACAAACTGCTTCACGGATTTTATTCATGAAGATATTTCCCCACTAACATACCCATTATACAAATTAAAAGACCAATTTCCAACACATCATCCCTAAAATCTTCTAATCAAATCCAATTTCCTTCTCCCCATTCCCCCACAAACTCCAAAATAACAAAATCCTCCAAAAAAAAACCTAAACTATGCTCACAATCAAACTCATTCTCTAGGCCCAGTGAAAATAGAGATGAAGCATTTAACTCTATCGAAAAAATTTTTTCCAATAACCAAAACACACCAATAAATTTTCTCCAGTTTAAATATATACTCGAACAATCTACTGTCAAACATATTAACATCCACGCGCTCTGTGATCAAAATAATATAGACATAAAATCCTTAATAAATCTAGTCGAAGAAATTCGCCCAAATATAAAAGAAAGAACAATGAAATCCTGTTTAACAAAATTCGCCCATTTACTTTTTCAAGTACTCCCTCCTCAAGAGATACAAACAACTCTTTCATAATAATAATCATATCTTAAATACATACTTCAACTAATATGGATCAAATAATTCAATGGAACATCGATGGTCTCCTTAAACATCTCACCGACATTCAACATATTAAATATAATATTCAACCAATAGTTTTTTGCTTACAAGAAACTAACTTAAAATCTAACCAAGATTTTCCCATACGTGGATATGACGGGTATTACAAAAATCGTCAAAACCGCTCGTGCTAGTGGTGGCGTGGCTACCTATGTTACAAACCTTATCAACAGTAAAGAAATCCAAATTCAGTCTCCTCTAGAAGTTATAACTATCATTATCCAACTCAAAAACCCAATATGTATATGTAATATATATATATATATACCTGACAGCACCCCTCTACTTCTTCACGACCATAACCAAATCATCCAATAATTACCTAAACCTTTCCTTCTTCTAGGGGACTTCAACAGTCGTAATTTATTGTGGGGTTCAAACCATACTGACCCTAGAGGAAAAACAATTGAAACATTTCTGGAAAATGACCAACCAATTTTACTTAACATCGGAGAATACACCAGACACGGCTCAACAAACAAATCGTTTTCCGCTATAGACGAATCAATAACCAGTAGCACACTTGCACCACAAATCGAATGGCAAGTCCTCAATGAATACAACTGTAGTGATCATTGGCTTATATCCATAACTTTACTGGACCAAATACCAAAATCATCGACATACACACATTGAAACCTAAAAAAACCCAATTGGGAACTTTATCAAGATCTCATTAATGAAAATTTACTAGAAAATCCTATAAAAATTGATACTGAATTCCGACTTAGCCAAACACAAATAAATTCCATAATGACTCAATTTTCAAAAATTATATTAGACGCTGCAACTATTGGGAAAACAAACACAACTCACAGAAGGAAAATAGTATCATGGTGGAATGAAAAATGTTAAGATGAAATTAAAAAATACAAAAAATGTTTAAACAAATTAAAAAAAAAACTAGACTACCCGTTGATCATATAAACCTAAAAAAACTCGAGCAGAATCTAGATATATAACAAAAAAAAAAATACAAAACGGAATCCTGGCAAAAATACACAAATTCAATTATCCCCAGCACCTGTTCAACAAAAATATGGAAAAAAATTAAATCAATCAAAGGACTGACTCATCAACCTCTTCCGACTATTATCAAACAAAACGATACACTACTCTCATCTTTAACAGACATAAGTAACATCTTCGCACTATCTTTCACAAAAAACAGCTGTGATTCAAATTTTTATCCAGACTTTATACATTACAAACACAACTATTAAAATTTAATTTGCAATGAACTCAATAACAACTTTCACTATCAAGACAATTATTTTAATATCCCCTTCAATAAAAATGAACTCCACAATGCCATGTTAAATTGCAAAAGCAAAAGTCCTGGGCCGGATGCATACCTTATTCATTTATACAAAATATGCCCTCTTATAGTATAGACCAACTTTTAAAAATATACAATGCGATCTAGAATAACGGCGTATTCCTTAATCAGTGGCGTAACACAATTATTATTCCTATCCCAAAACCCAACATAAATAAATTTAATTTATCTAATTATCGTCCAATATTACTTACAAACACAATAGGGAAAATAATGGAAAAAATTGTGAATAAACACCTTATTTGGCACTTGGAGACAATCAATTTTTTCATTGAAGAACAATGTGGCTTCAGCTGAAACCATTCTACAGAAGATATCTTTGTAAAACTACACACTGATATAAGCAATGCAAAAAACAGCAAACAACACCTCTGGTCTTATCGCTTTAGATATTGAAAAAGACTACGATATAACATGGCAGAACCAAATCCTCAAAATAATTCAAAGGGCAAATATCAATGGTAAAATGTTTCCTTTTTTTGAGAAATTTCCTATGAAATCGTACAATACAAGTCAAAGCACATAATGAAGTTTCTGAAATCTACCCTACTGAAAATGGTATTCCACAAGAATCAGTAATAAGCGTCACAATGTTTCTCATAGCAATAAATGATATTTTCTGCAAAATACTAAATAACAAAACATATTATGTTCGGCGACGACTGCTATATCTACTGTAATAGAAATAACATAGAAACTACATTAAAGATCTTACAATCATCGTTACATGCCCTTCGAAATTGGTTCAAAGAAACTGGCTTTAAATTTTCTCCTACCAAAAGTATTGTATTGTCTTTAATTATAAACCCAAAATAAACCAACACCTATCCTTATTTAACACACCAATACTTATGTACAAAACCATTAAAATACTAGGAATAATTTTTGATGACAATTTTAGATGGATAACGCATCTAAAACAACTTAAAAGCTCCTACAAAAAGAAAATGAATATAATTAAAACTTTATCTCACTACACTTGGGGAGCAAACCAAAAGTCACTACTCACCATATAAAAATCCTTTATTTTATCCAAAATCAAATACGACTCACAAATATATAACTCAGCTAAACCCAACCTCCTCAAGATACTGGATCCTATTCATAATGAAGGAATCCGTTTGACAATTGGAACCTTCAGGACAAGCCCAATTGAAAACATTCTTAATTACGCCGGAGAAATTTCACTACAACTCCAAAGAGACCCTAGACACACTAAGATATATTATCAAAAGGAAAGCACATCCAACCACATTGGATATAAAACCATTTTCAACAACCATATCGTATCATTAATAATTACAGAACAATAAATCTTACTCAATACGGAACATATTTAACACATTACAACAATCAATGAGTATTCACACCTCAGTAGTAAATAAAATTACATTCCAAGTTTTACCATCCTGGAAATGGGAACTAAAGCTAAATCCTGAATTTTTCGACTTCAATAAAAACGAAACAAATAATTTAATAATCACCTTTCATTTTAAAAATACGATCCAGCATTCATTTTTCAATTTCAGCGATTCTTTTAGCACCTTACTAGCCCTCAAAAACCTATCCACAAAAAATGAAATAACTCTAAACATTCAAACAAAATTAATTGAAACAAAAAAAAAAATATAAAACTCATGTGGGTATTATCCCACACTGATATCGCAGGAAATGAAAGAGCTGACAAATATGCTGATCTCGCAACAAAAAATATTCTAACCCCTACTCTAAATAAAATTCCCTTTAAGAACATAATAAATTCTATAAATAAAAAAATCATCTCAATTTGGCAAAACCAATGGAACTCAATACCTACATCTAATAACTCAAAAATATCAAAAAAACAATTAAAAGGTGGTACACCCCTCCTCACTTTAACAGACGTCAAGACATCGCAATTATCCACATCAAAATCGGACATTCCTTTCTCACACATTCATATCTAATTAATAAAGAGCCCCAACCAAGATGCAATACACGCAATCAAATTCTCACCATCAAACAAATAATGGAGGAATGAACACTGTACACCTTAACACGCACCGACCTGAACATGCCATCCAACGTAGCGGAAGCACTCGACGAACATCAAACCACAAAAATCATTGCATTCTTAAATATTACTAATATTATTAAAAAAAAAAAAAATGTAAATCCATTATCTCTTGAGTGTAACACCTAATTTTAAGTACTCTAATATCATGTAAAATATTGGCAGACTAATAACCTTTGTTGTTGAAGCCTTAATTCTTTAAATAAAAAAAAAAACATAAAACGAAATAATTTAAAATCCATTTATCTTTTTAAAAGTTATAATATTGGTTTCGTAAAAATATTTACACCATGAGATTTATTTTTACTTTAGCAATCATTTCAAGAATTTGTTGTATTCCGTTTTTCGCATTAAATATATTATTTTTAATGATAAAACTATAAACGCAAACGTTGTATAACGTTTTAATTCTTAACAACAATAAATGCAAAAATTGTGTAACGTTTAGATTGTAAATAATATTAAACGAATTTTTTTTTCCAAATGCAAGCCCTGAATAAAACACATCCAATACTGTAGTTACCTAACTATTCAATGACGAGATACATTTGATACCTACTATACGGCAGAGCGAGTTCTCCGGTTTTTTTTTTATTGAATAATATTTTAGATACATTTATCAAGAAAGACAACGATTTTTTAACGTTTAGTTTAATTCAAATTTATATTATCTATTTATCTACCTATTAAAAAATCATGAAACATGTTTTTAAAAATATGCGTTTATGGATTAATGCATCAATAATGATTAAATGCGTCGTAAAATATGCTCGTAAAAACTACGTTTTAAAAAAATATTAGCATTTTGATGTTAAAAAAAGTTACAGTTATATGTTTGTTTATTCATTACTTATTTTAGATAAATAAATCATGATTTATGTAAAATAATATAAAAATTAAAGTACTTACTTAAAATGCAGAAAAAAGTAATATATCAAATAATAATTGTATTGTAACAAGTAGACTTTGAATTTTTTTTTTCCGTCACTAAATTAGTCTTTAATAAATACTTTATTTCTATTTCTCAAAATTGTGGTTAGGTAAGTAAAGTGCTTACTTACAAAATAGCATACTACAAAAATATTGAATACTTAAATACTACATTTGTCTAAATAATTTTCATTTTTTCATTTAATTAATAATTTTGGTTACACGGTCATATTTTTTTTATCGATCTTATGGATTTTTTTTAGTGATCCTAACTGTTTTTTGAATTTTTTTCACGTCGAAGCAAATTTATAAAACGCATTATTTTGTTAAAACCAAATATTAGAAAAAAGTAACAATACATCAGCTCATTATATATTTATTATACCAATCCTTCAATTATTTATATAAATTTTATAATTATTATAACAAGTATAAAAATAGTATATTTAATATACTATTTTTATACTTGTTTACAAAACAACCGTGTAACTTGAAGATACTTGTCTGCTTTATTACAGTTAGACTATATGACTGTATTCACATACTATAATAATATATACTATACACTATAAACAGTGTATTTATACACTTAAAAACTTATTTATAATATTAATTAAATTTATGTTTGTTGATACTACAGAAGTAACGTGTTGTGCGAGTGTGGTGTGGATGCTATTTTGTATGGCTAAATGTTTATTATTGATTATTATAATACTGTCGTACTGTGACTGATTTTGTGATTTAAAATTAATTTTAAAAATGGCAAAACACAAGGTGTCCAAAGCTCTCGTTTCAGTAATTCTGTTCTATAAAGAAGTGTTTTAAACTGTTAACACGGTATTCAGGGATGTGGTGGAGGGTATGTCCAGGTATGCGCCCCCCATACTCACTTTACAAATTTTAAAAAGAGAGCATACTCAAGAAAAAAACTGGAGACCGCAAGTATACTCTGAAAAACGTGCGTATACCCCCCACTTGGCTACTTCACAAAAATTGTTTCATGTCAGTAGGCAGTAATAATTTTATTCTATAATAATATTATAATGACCAACTGTCGAGAAATGCGGGTTACGGAATGCCTGTAGATAATTATAATATTATATTTAGATTTTTGTATACAACAGTCTATTTTTAGATTAGTCGCTATCGATAACATGATAAAATAACATTATGACGTATTTTGTTTGCACATTGTATTTAAGATTTGTTAATAATCAATAATAATTGTATCATTGTATCTGTTATTTACTTATCTGTTTTTCGATAGGCTGACTATTTATTTTTTATAATGACTACTGTAATACTGTGTTCACTATTATAGTTCACTATGGATAAATTTGTAATACGATTTACAAAGGTAGTCAATACTCAATAAATAACTTTTATTTTAAATAATTATTACTTTTGAAATTTAACTTTCGTATATATTAGTGATAAAATATCGAAATTGAAACCAAAGTTACTTCATTTATTACTATAGAAGTCAACATACAGTTATTGGTGCATTAAAGCTAGACCTTCTTTAGCTCTCTGTTGATCATGCATGTGATATGATAATTTATGTGGTACTTACCTACTACAAATATTCACTAATGGGTAGTGTATACCAATGTTTAATTCACAAATATAACTATAATTTGTTTATATATTTTTTCTATAAATGTTATGTCTAATGGTTTGATAGACCTTAATTATAAATAGTATTGTATAGGATAAACAATTATTCAGAGAAAAAAAAATTCAGATCTGGATGACCCAGCTTCTTCAGAGGAAATATGTATACCATTGTCTAAGACACCATCTAAAATTTCAAAATTGGTAATATTTATTTAGTACTTTTAATATAATTTTTTTAGAAAATATTTTCAATATTTAAATGATAATTTTTATTATAATATTTTAGGATTAGAAACTAATCAAAGATGCTTCAGAGAAAAATTCCAACACAAATCCATCTAATCAAGTACATTGTTGACCTTCTGAATGGGGTTACAATCAATAGATTCAGAAAAAAGATAAATATCCTTGGCTCATTTGTGATAATGGTAAAATTGGATGTTTGTATTGTAAAAATGTTTGTGAATTAAAAAAATATAAAAATCAAGGTGTTGAAATCTCAACTGAAAGAAATCAAATAAACACTGATGGTGGTACCAATTCAAAATTAGTTACCTGTTTAAGTATTTTAAGACACAAAATATCAAGACACAATAGATCTAAAGCACACGACTTTGGTTTAAATATTTCAAAAAAAAAAGAACACATAGTAAATTAAATACATTATTTGAAACTTCAACTTCTAAACATTAAAAATCAAAAATAAAAATTTTTCGCATTGTTTATTTTATTGCAAAAAATAACTGACCATTTGATAACCATTCAGATCTTGTTGAATTACAATAAATGAATGGGTGGGGTTTTATTAGGTCAAACATTACATTCGAGATATTCAAGTATTTCCATTATTGATTATATAGCTACTAAAATGAGAAATAAAATTGTTCAAAATATTATAGAAACCAATTCGAAGATTTCTATATTAATAGATGAATCAACAACAAATAGTTCATTATCTGGTATGATTATTTATCTTAAAGCCTCCATATCATATGATTTACCTGTTTTTATATTTTTGGATTTAATTGAATTAAAAAGTCAAACATCTATAAACATCATAAACCAACTACTTGAATGTTTACATCAACATGGATTTACTGATATTTATTTAAAAGAACATTGGATATCATTTGTCACAGATGAAGCCAGTGTTATTTTAGGGAAACTAATGGAGCTGTTGCACATTTTAAAGAAAAATTTTCTGTAATATTTAGTTGGCAATGCATTAATCATAGGTTAGAATTGGCAGTTAATGATGTGTTTTTTATTTTAAATTGGGGCGTATAGGCATTCAAACAAAAACTGCCAGTCTAGTAAATCATAATATTATATATATTATTATAACTTTTAACTTACAAATTATAAACAAATGACTTTAAAATATTGATTTTTTTACGGCGTTTTCAAATCAAAAAAATACCCGTTTAATTATATAATCTGTATGACTATAATAAAATTAATAATGACAAATGATTGATGATATATTTAAATCAATGCATATTTATACATCATATTATACTTGCACAGTGTTTGGTTTTACAAAAGTGCAATAATAAAGTATCCATTTATAAATTTTACATTTAATAATGTTTTAATATGAAAAATGATGATTTATCATGATTAATATGAATATGATATAAATCGTTAGGAATTAATTTCTCGGCAATAGTATTATACTAGTATTAGTACATCCTAGACTTTATATATTATATAGGTTCGTGTTTTATTGTTAATTGTTATACATTTGATCATAGAATATATAAATAATAGACACCGTTAGAGAGAGAAACCAACGGACGAGATAGCCAAGAAAGAAAGAACTATGCATATGGGACGCTACAGTTTTTTTTTTTATCACACTATCTCGTCCTCATGAACTGTAGGCAAGGTGGTTTGATAGACGCTGTCTATTAGTATACAGATCTCTAAATTTAACTATTTAACTGATATAAAGGTAACTTCTTTGGAATGCTAATATAGTTCTAACATTATAAAAGAATTACCAAAATTATAACTAATGACAATATATTGAAATTTTGTGTGTACAATTAAATTTATAACGAAAATAATTCTTATCAATGATAGATATATTTTATAAATATCTAAATATAAACTATACTTATAGGTTAGTACTATCATTGATAATGAATATTTAATAATTATTTATAACTAGAGCTCCGATTTTATAGCGAATGCTTCTTTTGAGGGAAAGAAAGATAATTTTTATAATAAATACGTTTTGAATCGTTCTGATTCTAATGAAGTAAACTTTATTTTGTTTTTTTTTTTTTTGCTTTTTTCCACAAAACCTGCTTTTTATTGCTTTTTCTCCTATTTAGTTATTTTTTCTTTATTTTTACTATTTTTCTTTAAAACTTAACTTATTTCTATGTATATTATGTCTTGGATTATATTATTATTACCAGAAATTATAAAACCAGTGAAAAAAACCAGTAATAAATATATGATTGATAAAATAACTGTTGTTATTCTGTCGAAATAGTTTTATCTACAATTATCTATAGTTGTATTTACTACTCGAGGAATGGGAAAATTATCTGAATTATACCTGCGTATTTTTATAGCACGTTCTAATACTTTAGTTGGCTGGTAAATATCAATCGACAATCAGTGAGGTATAGAAGTATAGCACTATAGACCATAGCACTATTTTTCAATTTAAACAAATCTATGCATATTTTATGGCCAAACAATGTTAATCATGAGGACATTTTATTATTTGTTTCGGACGCCGCGCCGTATATGAAAAAAGCTGGCCGCTATATTCAAACACTATTCAAAAGCTTTGCATGTGACATGCTTAGCTCATGCCCTCCATAATGTGTGTGAAGAAGTGCGTGCACATTTCCCAAAAGTTGATCGTCTGATTGCCGAGATGAAAAAATCATTTCTGAAATGTCCAAAACGGATCGCTATTTTAAATGAAAAATGTCCGGATATTTCAAATCGACCTAAACCAATCACTACTCTTTGGGGTACATGGATTACAACAGTCGAATATTATTGCACATATTTAAATGAAATAAAAAGCGCAGTTGAAGAATTTAGTGAGAATGCCCAGTGTGTGAATGTTGTAAAAGAGCTTATAAAAGATCAATCTCTAGATTCAAATCTTGTCTATATTACAACAAATTTTGGATTTATTTAACTTGCAATTACACAATTAGAAAAAAGAGGTATTTTTTATTTTTTATTTTTGTTTCAAGTATTTGCTGTATTTATATATTAGTTTTTTTTTGGCGAAACCTTGGCAAAAAGTATAGGTATGTGTTAAAAGCAAAACAAAAGTTAAAGGAAGCTAAGGTGAAGTAGCGAAATTGATTTTAGAAAAGTGCAATCGTGTTTTTTCAAAGAATAATGGATGGGCAAAACTTCAAAAAGTCAATAGTATTCATAATGGCACTGTACTAAACGTAAATGTGGAATAGTATGATTCAAATGATTTAGTTTATATGAAATATGCACCGATTACATAGGTTGACGTGGAAAGGTCTTTTTCAATGTACAAAAATATATTAGCGCCCAATAGAATGAGTTTTAATGAAAGTAACTTGACTAACTATATGATTGTAAATTCTTTTTTTAATATTTAATTTTATGTTTAATTGAAATTTTGTTTTTTTAAAATTAAATTAATAAATGCTTTTTTTTGCTTTTTTAAGGATTTAGTTTGCTACAAAATCCGAGCTCTATTTATAACCCGTGGTATTATTTGAATAACATATTATAATTTATAACAAAAGCGTAATTTCGTGTAAAAACAAATATTTTATTAACGATTTTGGAAACTGTTACGTATTTAATATAGGTACCTATAATTCTACGTACTAATATGTAATGCATATAGCCATAAATAGGTAGGTCTCATATGCAATACGCATGTCTCCTAGAAACATAAATTGTCATTAATAGATGCTTCTAGAAGATCAAACTTTGGTCAGTGTTCAATATCTGATATAAACTGTGACGTCAAATTATATTGGTATTATTACTATATACTTCTAACCTGTTACATTATTACTAACAAAATCATAATACAATAAACTAAATGTGTATTTTATTTTTTATTGTCAGTGTTACAGTATATGGTTTATTTCATCTCGATAACGAATCTTTATTCAACCTCTGACGGAATTGACTAAAGAGGAACACAACAAATAAGCAATAACAACGTGTATAATGCAAACATGTAGTGGTGTCTATATAATATGAATATACTATGACGATGCTATTTTCATTAAGGATAAAGATTTCAACAGCTAGCTCATTAGCCTACAGTTGTATTTACATTATTAATACATAATTTTAGTTATGGTTGATAATTACTTAGCTACAAGTTAAACAATATTTACAAATTTATAGATTTAGATTTTTTTTAAGTTAATTACATAGTTACTATAGCTATTGTTACATTTTTACGAATATATCGATACCAATAGATTTCAAGAAGCTATGGATCAAGTGTGTGTTGTATTCTCCTAGTGCTTCCTCTCTCGTTGAAGATTAGTTGAGGATGTTTCTTGCGATGACGAATAGCGGACAATTTAAAATTGTGTGTTTGTTCTTGAGTAGTTCATTGAAATTGGCTACAGTGAGGTTGTTCTTCGTATTTTATGATATATATGTGAGTGAGGTTGGTGTGACCAATTCTTGTTCTTGTACTAATAATTTCAGAACGTCTAGAGGTATTGAACTAGGTATACCATTTATTTATTTAATTTTTAATTTCTTTAGGTTCCAGATTTGTGTTGCATCCCAGGATGTTTGCTACATCTTGGAAGTGTGTATATTTTATTTTATTTTTTTATATTTTGGTATGGAAATAAAGTTATGAATGAGGATGAGGGTGAGATGATTGCTTCGTTTGCTCATAAGTACATTTTTTCATTTCCCAAAATTCCCGTATGAGAAGAAGCCCACATGCATTAGATTGCTTTTTGAGTCAAGGTGATAATGTTATAAATTTGGTGAATTATCTCATTTGAGTGGTTGTGTGCTTCGATGGTTAGAAGGGCACTCAAGAAGTCACTGATTATAAGGATTTTGTTGTCGAACATTTTCTTTGCAAATATCAATGCTTCTATAAGAGATTGAGTTTCTGCTGTGAATAGTTTTCGAATATTATGAGGTTATCTTTGTAATTTGAGTTGCTGTTGTTTGATTAAAATGACTCAGCAAAAGCTTGGGCAATTTGAAGAGTTTAATGTAGTTCAGTGTGGTTGTAGTACATGTGATTAGGTAGTGGCTGGCATTTGCATCCTTTGAGTGCTCTAATTTTGTTTCTAACTGCTGATGTGTGTATTCTGATGTTGATTGTTGATGTATATTTTTGTCAGCTTTCAAGTTTAATTTTTTTAGTAATTTGAATTCCGCTCTGTATTTTTTTTTTTTTTTTTGATAGAATATTAAGATATAATCTGATTGTAGGTACGTTTTTTTTAAGTGATTGAGGACTTTTTTGAATTTTATGATTGTAGTTTTGTAATCTTTGTTCCACCACGGCAATTGTTATTTTGCCTTAAGAGCGGTTAGGTTTTCACATTGCTATATTATAATATAATACTAATAATTATTAGTATTGATCGTTTGTTAATCAGTTCACCAATGTAAGTTCGGTTTATGAATGAGACATTTTCATTAGGGAATTTTTATTAGTTTTCTATGATGTACTGGTCAACAAAGCTAGAAAATAGTTCCCAGTTTGGTGATTTGAGTTTCCATTTATTTATAGGATTTGTATTAGAAGGTTATTGGAAAAGTTGTGGCTGTATTAGCCAGTGGTCGCTGCCATTGTAGGATAGTGTGTGTTTTATTCGATATAGATAGGTTTCCATTGACTGCGTTGTGTCTAATAGAAATTCCGTTATTTAGGAGTATTATGTTCGGTTCTTCTAACAATCTCTCTATTGTTTTACCTCTATTATCCGTATAAGAAGAGCCCCATAGTGCATTTCGGCTGTTAAAGTCACCGACTAATGTGTAGGGTTTTGAAAATGAGAAGTAATGTGGATAAAGTTGTAAAGGCTGAAGTTGTACTGTCAGGGAGATATGTGTTACACATACATATTTGGATTTGGAGTTTTATTGATATTTCTATGGCTTCAAGATGCGTTTGAAGATTGACTTGGTGGTCTTCGATGTTTTTATATGAGTATAGCGATGACGCTGCCGCCACTCGCTCTGAATGGATTTAAACTGTTTCTGAAATAGCTGGTATAGTTTTTTAAGTGGGCGGTTTGTCTCATTTTTAGGTTAGTTTCTTGAAAACATAGTACACTGGGTTGTGAGTTGGAAAGAATACGTTGTATATCGACACATCGTTTATGAAAGCCATCTATATTCTATTGGGTAATGTTGATGGGGATATTAAGTGGGTTATTTCATTAGTGTTGGGTGAGGGCATAATTCAAAATAATAAATTAAAAAGTTTGGTAAGTTTAGATTTGGTTTTATGATCGATAAGTTTAGGGTGGATAGTTTTTATAAACTAGTGTGTGTAGATTTTTTACACTTATTCCAGAGTCATCATATAGAGAGTTAATGTTAATGTTTTTCTTTAATGACGATTATTTATTGTTTTTGAACTGGTAGTAACTAATTGGTATAAGTTTAGTGAATATATCAAGTGTAGAATATAGCTATTCATCTAATTTGTCTATACCGTGATCAAGAGATCTACCAGATAGGGTTGAATCGGATTTAGTTCGCGTTTTTTTTTTTTTTTGTGATTAACGATGGTATGTTAAGATGAACTATATGATAGGTGTGTATTGAGGTACATGGTACATATGGTATATCATATTATTCGGTTTATTTGGTTCGATTTTTGGCGACTTCATTCGTCACCGACTGTGGTTAATTTGAGTCGTTTGAGGTAGACTGATGCTGCAGTGAAATACAAATACCTAATTGTTTAAACGACCTCAAAGCATTTTAACATACAGCTCAGGGCTCGGGAGCATACTTATATTTATTTTATGTTTGGGAAGAGAGAAGGGCTTATTATCTCTTTTTTATACATGTTCCAATTTGAAAATGAATTACACTTTAATTTTAAAGTTAGGTGCATTATAATTTTTCATAAAATATCACAAAAGAAATACTTTGTAAAAATAACACTCTGAATAGGTAATTTTAACATTCTTTTGGAATTGAATCAACAACAAAATTAGTTCTAAATAAATTGAGCTCATGTTTTAAAACAACATTATATTCTGTTAAATCAACTACCAGTATTAAATTATATTGAATAACTAAAGTTTCCCAAATTAACTAATTTTGGGTGTTATTATGAATAATATCATTTCTCAACACTGCGCCCTCAAGTTAACGTTTTATTGTGGTTAATATAAATGAATATGCAGTTGATTTAACTAATAGATATTTAACATTGCAGTTTGCAATTAAAACAATTAAATTATTTTTATGCGTGTAAATCACCAAATGATTGACAGCAAATACGCAAATTAACTATATGGATACACCCATTTAACAATGTTTAAATTGAGTATAAATATACATAATATGTTAATATGTAACTAAATTTGTTTGGCCATTAAACATTTTTAAAAATGATTAATATTATAATATTAAATGATGTTTAAAAAAAGAAAAGGCATTCCTTCCCTCAAATTCTAGCACTAGACTTATACCATATAATTTAGTTTATTGAAATACTATTATGATTTATGACTTAAAATAGAAAAAAGAAACAAATAAATCTATACTTATTAATAGGTGTATACTAGCTATATACTTCCTTATTGCAGTCGTTAAAAATCTAAAAAAAGTGTAGGTGTTTAAATTGCATAAGAAAAAAAATTGTAATCTATTGATAATCTCTGTGCAAAAGGACTTATAAACAATAATGTTTCGACAAAAAAAACTTAACAATTCATATTATTACGCAATGATAAACATCAGTATGCGGGTGATCACAGGAAGATGAGGTTCTCACTTTGGCGCCACATTGTCACCCTGTAGACAACTTTATGAACACTCTGTGGTATCAGGTTTTTATTTCTATCAATAAGATATCAATTTCACGTGTAAGTTACTTGTAATCAAAGGGGTACATACTTTATCTAAAATAATGATTCAAGATTATCAAAACTAGACCCTTTTGTTAAGGGAACAACACAGATGTACAAAATAAAGAATATTAAAAAAATCTAAAATTACTAGTACACCAAAATTCAAAATCGATTTTCTTAAAAACTGTTTTTTGCGTACAAATTTTCGTTTTTCCCGACGTTTTTGAAAACCAAAGCATTATTTCAATAACTTATCATATACACAAACATAATAAAAAAAAACACACATCATTGTAAAATTTAATTTATGATTTCGATAATTATACTATAGGTACCCAACAAGTACCTAATTAATGAATTATCCCAGTGTGCAAAAAATGAGTACCTATATAAAATAATATTATACAATGATGGCCCTTAACAATTAATATATGTTATGTATTATTATATTACAAAATATTCAATTTCATGTTTTTGACGATTTAAAAATATAGATATATGTATGCGTGTATCACCACGAAGATAATTTTTTTTTATTCAGTTTAATTATCATTGTTTCAGCATACCAAATCGTTTTACAAAGTTGGATTAATTTTAACTGTACCATATTTTTGCCACTATACAGAGCATCAAAATAAAATAAATACCGCTTCGTGTTTGTAGTCTTGACAGCGTAGGTATTAATAAAATCAATAATTGTGTACCTGGGTGTGTAAAAAAATAAAAGACCCACCAAGAAGCTGCGCACACATCCATTATCCATGTATAATGGTTCAGCAATACGACTTACGCTTGTACCACTGTATACCAGTGTCCGTATTATAACATAATATTATATTATATGTAGACATCACAAAAGTACCTACATCACCCATGTCGCATGTCGCTACAGGTGTGGGTATAATAAATAACGCGAATGGTAGTAAGGGCACAGGGTATACAACATTATATCATTTGTGAGTCGTTGGAGCGCCCATCTATAAAATACTGTATATTATCATGTCATGTATATACATCGTACAGATGATCCAACTCGTCGACACACATCCCGATCCCATGTTATTATTATTACAATTCAATATAAATATAAGTAATATTTTACATAATAATATTGTTATAGAGGTACGATAATGATATAGGCATGACCCGTGCGACGTGTCGACGGTGGCGGTAACGGATTAGCGTGTGTAACTACCGTTTTAAAATCGGTGGGTTCGGTCTACGTTGCCATTGGCCAACAGGCGTACGGCCCAAAATGCAAAACCCGAGGGCAGAGCGCCGGAGCAGCCGTCGTCGCCGCCGCCGCCGCCGCCGTCGACGGTTCGGTAAAACTCCGTCCGGACCAGCAACAGGATCGACATCGCCGTCACTCGTCGTCGACGTCGGATCAGTGATCGTTTCGCGTCCGTCCGTTTGTGTGCCTGCTCGCCCGTTCACCCGGCGTTTTCTTTTTTTTTTCTCTCTCGCGCCGCTGCCCATCGTTTTTTCGTCCGGTTTTCTCCCGGGCCACCGCCGCCGCAGTCTGTCGCGCAAAACCGATAAGACATTATGATTCACAAAATATAGTATTAACCGCGACCTTCGCTATTGTCACACGATATTATTATATGTTAACGGTTAACGACGATATCCGGCGTAGGAAACCCGTCAACGGTATATCGGTGCAACGATTCTGTATGTCTCTCCCGATAACGTTTATCACCGTCGTCTTAAACACCAAGACGTATTATACCGAAACTACCGGCCGTCGGCGATCCTATCCGACGCGATAAGTATCGGCACGGCCGCGACCGGACACCGCCGACGAACGACAGACGTCCCGATCGGACTTCGACTATGGTCGTCGTTTTGTGAGTAAACCATTATTTTTTCTGTCTTTATCTACGTTTGTGCACTACGCGACGTTCCGCATTTAATCGCGGATCTTTGATTTTATGTCGTGTGATGGCGGTGATTAAAGACGTGGTGGTAATGTTGTTGTGTGTCTTATAATATGCCATCGAGTACAGTAGGTAGGTGTCTTATTCGTATGCAGACCACATTACAATAACATATAAACTTAGGTGTAAGTGTCCCGAGGATACCTAGGTACACACTACGCACACATATATATATATACAATAAGTAAATAAGTATATAATACGTTTGTTACCGTAAAACAAATTGTATGGATACCATTATTATTATTATTATTAACGTTTATCATATCGTAGCTCTATTAATTGTATATACAAATATATCGTAATACGTCTAGTACAATTATTGAGAAACGTTCGCATTAAACATGTTTACGTATGCTTAAAAATTATAATAATTTTGAAAATATGAACTCGCCAGTTTTCGTGTAGATATGGGTAGGTATCAAGATATCTACAATCTACTTATATGATTTATATAATATCACCTACTTAAGCACTACATGTCTAGTTTAAAACAATATATTATGTTTTAAAAATACTCCGTTAACTACTTAAATTTAATTTTTAACGAACTGCCTTACACTTTAAAACCAAGGTATTAGACTGCAGTAACTTTTACTATTCCGTTGGTAGATACTTCAAAAATCTTGAGTATTATTATTTCTTCGTGATTTATTTTTGATATTTTGAATCCATTTTAACAACAAAAAAAACTTGTAAAGTATAAAGTCCAATATAAGTCTTTTTTTTAAAACTATATAAATTAAATTTATTATTTACATATATAATACTTATGTTAGGTATAAATTAAAATAATCTACACATTTTTATTCCCCGTTTCTTTCAGACTACAGCTATGTATTATTAATTTTGGTCTATAATGTTTTATATATAAACTGATATTCCCGAATCTACAGGTTACGAATTAATTTATCGCCACAATAGTTTTGTGGAATATAAATTTATAAATCGATAATTGTCCGTGCAACTTATTGCTTTAAAAGTGTAGATAGGTAATACCTAATAAGTTAACAGCTAATATTCTACGAAGTCTATAAATATTTTGAAGACCAAATATCAACGATATTACCTACAATAGTTTAGAAGTTGTAATATTATATACGGTACTTTTGTATAAAATATTTCTTAGATTTTTATAAATAATATAATAAACTATAAAGTTTTATTTATGATATTTTAGTAAACAAGAATACGAAAATCAAAGCATGAGCAATGAATATAGTTACTCTCGTGGAAGACCTCCTGCAGAATCTATTTCTCGAATTGCAGACTGGGACATTAACGATTCGATTATTCCAAGGGTAAATTTTGATATATTTATTTTTTAAAAGTTACTATAAAATAAATAAAGTATTATAGTTTTTTATAATAAAAAATGTTGGTTTGCGTTATTTTGTGCATGATTTTAAACAACTGTTCTACCAACAGTGTACAAATCTATACAATAAGTGATGCTTATTATTATGCATGTGGGACACATGATTATGTTAAAAACTGATGTTTTGAAAGTTAATAAAATCTTAATGTCACTATAAAAAATATGTCATATCTTAAGATTTATGTATTCAAACGAATATGTTTCAAATTTCAATACAGAAACCAATTTTAAAAAAATATTTCATTCAATTTTATTTTAATTTTAACTCGTCTTAAAAGAGATTTTTGTTGTATCTTTTAAGTAAAATAGTATACAATTTAAACTAAAACAAATAATAGACGTTAGTCTGTCTATCGTTAGAATATAATTAATTGTTAAATATTTGCATCCTAATATATAATTAATTACATTATTTTCGTAAGAATTGTACTATTTTGAAATAAGATTCTAAATAGATTTATACTAAAAAGCAGACATAATACCACATATTGTATTACCCGTGTGTAGAAAAATGGTTTTAATTGACATGTTTTTTAAACGAAAGTATTGTGTCAAAATTATATTTATTAACAGTTTTATTTTAATAACCAATAAAATATTTATTTGTTTATCAATTGTGATTAAAATATACCTGTTATGAAAAAATTATATTTTCATGCTCAATCAATAACTTTGACTTTGAGTGGCCCTTGTTTTACAAAAACTAAGAAATACAGAGCTTTAGATACTCTTTGAAATTACATCCATAAAGCATACTGCTAACATCATACATAACGTAACATAGTGTACAATGAGTTATGTGTATTGTGTGTATATCGTACATATTTTTTTGGTAATCTTATGATAGTATTAAAATAATTATAAATGAGTTGAATATTTTGTTTAAAAATGTTAGTATTCCAACAGCTACCTAATAAAAATGTGTTAACATTAATTCTTCTACTGAAGAAGTAAAAGCTCCAAAATAATTTTTAATCACCTGTAGTTACTTATATGAGAATCTAATATATAGATATATAATATATTTAGTTATTTCGCACCACCGTGTTTAATATTAATTATTGTCTAACAAGGACTGTACATTCATATACTGCTTTGTAGATTCAAAGAAAAAGATCGATAAGGTATCAATGTATTTTTATTTCTTTGGTATCAATATTTACATTGTAATTGGGTAACAGAATAAGTAGATAATTATGAATAATTACTACTTAACGTCTTTACTAATTAATGCTTAATGCTCATTTATTCTTGATACCCAATATTTTATTATTATTTTAAAATTAATTATGAATTAGGTATAACTTATAGATATTATATTATATATTAGGTATCATTTTATTTTTTTTTTCATTTTACTATATTGTTAATAATAATAATAATAATATATATTTTGAATTTAAAGAAATATTATACAAATAAATTTAAAATTTAAATAATTTAAATAAATGATAAATGAAAAAGCCTAAGACTCGTGGAAAAAACAACAGTTCTTATTTTAGAATTTAGATAATAAAATCCAATTGCATTAATTTATCCTTATTATCAAATAACTTAATAGTAATAAATAATAATAAGTATTAATAGATAAAACTGGAATGTGTTTAAATATAATATAATTGATATATAGGTATTTATAAACAAATTTTTATCTTGTACTTATCATACTTTTTGTATTGATCATAGTTATTAAAATATTTAATAGGGATATAATATTGCATGCATAAATGTATACCTATATTAAATGGATTTTTTTTACCAAATTTAGTATTATATATATATATTTATTTTAAAAACATTGTTTATTGTATTACGGGTAGAACAATTGTGGTTGAAACTGACTGACTCTATCACGTTTATTAAAATATAAATTTGTTAGTAATTCTTTAACATGTGATTTCTTTAAATTAAGAATACCATAAATATTAAATAGTATATCAGTATTTGAACGAAACAGTTTCTTAAAAGCTATCCTTAATAAAGAGTTAATTATAGTTCTTAGCAAACATAAATATTTATTGAAGGTACCATTCCACCCACACACTCCGTAAGAATAAACTGACTGAGCGTTGCGCAGAAAACCATTTTTATATTGCTAAGTGATAAAATATTGTTTGATGTTTTAAACCTATTAAACATATTCCTTAATTTTTTAATAGTTAAGTCGATATGTAATCTTCATTTTAAAAATCTGTCAATAATGACACCAAGATACATCACATATTCTGCACCTCTTATATGTGCAGTTACAATTACAAGTACCCGTAGAATATATAACTTGGCATATTATATCATCATGTATTTAAATTGGGCTCATTAATATCAAGACTTCTAATTTTTGATATGAAAAAAGATAGATAACATGTTTTATTAAAATTAATTTCTAAATAATTTGCATTAAACCAATTTTTTACCAATGTCATAATTGTTGATGCTTTGCGCATTAAATTAATTTTATTTAAATCGTGAATTAGAATCGTTGTGTCATCCACAAAACAGTACATAGAGCATTCAGTATCCAAATTAAGTAAGTCATTTATATATATAATGAATAGTATGGTCCTAAAACAGTACTTAGCGGAACACCATAATTTAAAAGATTTAAGGTACTCGGTACATCACTGATACAAACCTGTTAGCTACGATTTTCTAAGAAACTTTTTATTAAATTATTGTTATTCCTCGGATACCATATTTATCTAGTTTATTTAATAATATTTTATGATCAACAGAATCAAATGCTTTTTTGACATCGAAGAAAATCCCAATAGTCGTGTTACCCTCATCTAATTTATTATGTATACAACTGACAAGAGTTTGTAAAACAATCGAAATACCTTTATTATGTCTGAAACCAAATCGGTTTTTTGAAAAAATATTAGATTTTTCAAGGAAATTATATAAACGTATTTTTAAACATTTTTCCAGAACTTTTGATAAAGTATACGTTAAGGAAATTAGACGGTAGTTTGAACAATTTTGTTTTTCACCACGTTAAAAAGAGGTACAATTAAAGTATATTGAAATAAATTTGGGAAAATTCCAGTTGATAGAGATAAATTAAATATGTACTAATGGAACTAGTATATAGTCGATTTCTGTTTTAATATACTTGTATGATTTGATAAATTACAAGTATAGAATTATTATAGTATAGTATCATTTATTCTATTTTACCTTAAGCTTTTTATAATTGTTTACATATTTATAAGTTATAATTTAACTAATATCTGTAATATTTCATTAACCCCAGATAAAATACTTAAATTTGAGGGGGAGTATCTACGTCTTTTATTTTCAAAATATTTTAGTGTACCCCTTTCTAATTTTATCTTAATCATAGAACATTTAAAAGGTACGCATATTTTTTTCTAATTCTATTGCTGCTTACGGAAAATATATTTGAATTTGTAACATTTGTTTAAATTGCTTCTTTTGTAATCGTTATGTGTCATCAATTGTCATTGTTATATTTTCATCTGTAGGTGAGTAACTTCAACTTATGGGAAGAATGGGCTGACGGGCATTGTCGCTTGGTATACCCATCCAATTGCGAAGAAGCAAAGAGACACGCTTCTGGATGGGCAATGAGAAACACCAACAATCACAATGTACACATTTTAAAGAAATCGTGTCTGGGTGTTCTGCTATGCTCGAGAAGGTGTGTACTTCCTTCGGGAGACACTGTTCACCTTAGACCAGCTATATGTGACAAGGCTCGAAAAAAGCAACAAGGTAAATTATTATTATAATAGTCATTATAAAATAAACAAATATCTACAAAACTAAAATAAACTATAGAAATCTTTACTCAGACATTTTTTTTCGACGCTCAATATATTATTAGTTAATTGATTTTAAGTTAACAAAATATTTAAATTAAATTATGTATATTGTACGCATTAAACACCTAAAAGAGCACTAACATGAACAATAATTGTAAGTTATTATTTAAATGAATGATTAATCGGTATAATTATTAAGCTTGGTAGGGTTAGATACATATATTTTATATATGCACTTATCATACTTAAAGAAATGCGTACACACAATATTTTTACTTTTAAATTTCTACAGATTTATGGAGTTTGGACAGCGAAAATCACAAATAATTGTTGCAAATGTACAATGATAAATATATAGGTACTTTTTTTTTTTTATTTAGAATAGAAAAAATATACAATGTATATAAAAATTTCGGTACAAGAAGCATAATATGTATCCATTGACTGAACTCCCGTGACTAGTGTAATTTAAGTTATGAGGTATCTGCACCAATTCCATTTTAGTCGAAGTAGATTTCCAGGAAGATTATTGGAAGCCAGATGATTAGTCCACAGAGTCGATTTCTGAATAAATATAGATATATTATACCTACTATATACCATTTTTAATAATACATTTGAATATAATATAATTAGTTGTTAAACTATTAATACATTTTATTATTTTAAAGAAGCTGCTATTCTTTTATTATCTAACGTAATAGGTTATCTCTGAATATATTTTCTCCCCGTATTTTGTGGCTATGCATGACGTTAAGGGTATCCAACATAAATTATTATTCAAATTAATAATGAGAAAATTATTTTTACATTCGAAAATGAGATTTTTAAATCATTGTAAATCGTATGAAAACTTAAGTTTTTAATTATGTAGTTAGAAAATAAATTGTCGTGCACAATATATTATGTTATACATACAATATTGCAATATGTCGATGCATTTAGAAATAATACGAAATGAGCATTATTTATTCTTGTATCTATGACAAATAGACCATTAATCATGTTGGCATTAGTATTTAAATTAATATTTTCTATTGTTCGATAATATGAATTTTATTTGTTGTGAGGCTGTAGTGCATTTTAATTATGAAGTTTAATTTCCCAAATTAATTATAAATAATTATCATTACAATAATAATGCTTAATGTTATCTTTCCTGGTTGATGGTTTTCCGACAATAAAAACTTTAACATTATTTGAACCAACGACTACTGCCTGTATCATCAAATACGCTTTTTACTTTTTAGTATATCTATCTATCTAGTTGTTAACATTAAAAGTCCATTAATAGTGTTTTATTTTAACCATATTTTTCTTTTGAATATTCATATAAAATCCTATTCAATTTCTTTATTCTTTTATGTAAATCATATTATGTTATAAGTTATTACTTAGTATTTAGTACCTACTTGCTACCGTAATAGTAAATTAGTCAAAGAATTCCTGAAGGAGGAATTCTTAATATATTATTTTTTTTATATATTATTATTGTTATAATTAAAATTAATACCGAGTACTATTTTTCACTTAAGATATAAATCCTAAAATACGTTCTTAGGGAAGGGGGGTGTCAAGATCTAGGGTATCACTCTACTAGTTGCACCACTGTGTTGTGACAATTTTTTATGTTTATGTGTGTATAACTATTTAATACTAATAATTATAGGTAAACCGTGTCCGAATAGACAGTGCCACGGCCACTTAGAAATAATGCCCTGTAGAGGACACTGTGGTTACCCTGTCACACATTTTTGGAGGCATACAGAGTATGCAATATTTTTTCAAGCCAAAGGTGTGCACGATCACCTGAGACCTGAAGCCAAGTCTACTTCAGAAGCACGAAGAAGCTTTGGAACCAGCCGCAAGATTCGAAACTTTGGCATGATCCTAACTCGTGATGTTCCTTTCAATAATAAAGTAAGATTTAATTACAATTTACAATTAAGAATTTAAAATATGCAATACTTGCTTAGCATGGCAATATTACGACATAGTGATTATTAGGGCTGGGGAATTTATGTCTCAAAAAATTTTAAAATATGCATGCATTTATGCCTCACAAAATTACTAAATATGCTATTAAAATAAGCATTTAAAAAAACATAGTATTTAATAAAATCTTTATATTTATATAATATTTAGATAATATTTACATAATTATAATTTATATTATGTAATTGTTTTTTAACGTGTGCGATGTACCAATAAGTAACAATGCGAGTGATCGTTGAGGATAACAAACACTAATTTTATATAAATAAAACCATCAAAATAATATCTCAAATTCAGGAAATCTATTTAAAATTGTTTTTTTTTATAAAATATTTATAAAAATTAAACCTTTATATTAAAAATAGTCAAATATGTAAACTATATATCTATAAATTTTGAATATGAACAAGACCAAATTCTGTATTAGTTATGTTTTGAACGATTATTGAAAAACATACAAAATCTTAGAAGTCCCTAGCTCTAGCATATAATATGCATTATTTTGTTAAACTGTGGTCGTATGCATAACATAGTACTATACTATACTGTACTACTCATGTTTTGTGTTTAACAAAAAAATATATGTATACCTAGTAATTACAAACTTAATCTCATAAAACACTTAAACAGTTTGATAAATATTTAAAACCTCTCAAATGCAATGAATTTTAAATTAATATAATAATATGAAAATGGTTTATTCATGAACGATTTATGTACATCTAAAAAATCATTGAATAATAGTGGCTTAATATGACTTTTAATATACATTTTTATTTATGTTCAATAAGTCATAAATAAAATATAAGCATATTAAATTATAATATAATATTTAAAAAGTAAAAATGTGTTAAGTAATAAAAACATGTCAACCGGATTAATAATTAAATTCGATCAAACTTGTGCAATATCATCTTTGTATAATAATTATGATTTTATTGCTCTCGAATATATATTATAACAAATTTGAACTACATATTATGGTTTATTGATAATATTGTCTAAATAACAAATAGCTTATTGATTAATGAAATAACAAAATAATAATATGTAGTGTCTGAGATTTAGGAATAGATACCTACATACCTATTTACGGTAAAAAAAAAAGGTAATAATAAAAATCAAATATAAATGAGATGCAGTTTGTATAATAATAATAATATATAGTAGGTCTGCAAACATATACAGCGGTCATCAATAATATAAAATAACAATAATTATACGATATACACTGAGCACGGACAGCATAATCTGTCTATTCGATAGCTTGATCATTATCATTTCAGGCTATCATAGTGTGTTTGTGTGTGTGTGTGTAGTGTTGAGACGCGTTGTAAATCAATGGTATGTGCATGACGAAAGCGAAACCAGTGTTCACAAAAAATAATACTCGTGTTTGGGCCGTTGGTTGTTAGTTGTTATGTTCTATACGTCACGTCAGAGAACTTATGCATAGGTCAACCGATTTTTCTTCCCCTTTTTGTAACGCTCGTCCCAAATACGAATATGTTTTTATTTGTATGTGTGTGTGTGTGTGTGTGTGTGTGTGTGTATTATATAAAAATAAATGTTGATTCTTAAGACTACTAATTGTTGGAAACATTCTGGAAATCTGTCTCCGGAAATAATATAAATGTTCTTGCACTAATTTACTGGAAATACACGTTCACAGTGATTATTAGTAATGATTTACATTATATTCATTCATATTATAAGGTATTCTCTCAAATCGGTTAATATTTTAGAAATTTTCGTGGATATATTTTTTTGAAACTTAGAATTTAATATTATATTATGTGTCAATTAAAATAGTTACCAATACAATAACGTTAAAAAGTAAATCAAAAGTTAACATTTTTTCGTAAATACTGCTAATCTACATATTATAAATTGTTGTAGTAAATATATTAATATCTAAACTAAAATGATGTATATTTCCCAAGATGTTGACTTAATTATCTTACCTTAATGAATTGTCTTGTATGGTTATATGACATTATATTTTTATAAACTAGTGATATATAATGTTATGGACATTTCATTGTCTTCTCGGCCGTTCGTCTTCGTGTTTGTTTGAAAACGATTTTCTCCTTCTGTTTGTCATCCCTGGTGCTTTATCGCGTCGAATCACCGCCGCCATCGTACGCGTTTAACAAGTTGTTGTCGCCAACAATTCTCATTCAGTAAGTTTTTTATTTTCGTAATTGGATGGATTTTTGAGCGAAATTCTGCGAACAAGTTTTGTACGATGCGTACCTACTATATATCATTTTATTATTGCTCGTCGACCTTTCGCAGATATGCTAATAATGACGATATATTATACTGCTGTAGTGATAGAATAATATAATATTAATATTATTATTATTATTATTATTATTATTATTATTATTGTTGTTTTGTGTAATTATAGGACGAACGCAAGCGCAGTCGGTATATTAATTCAATTATAGGTTTCATATAAATCATTTCGTAAAAAACCTAAGTTGGTAATTTCATACACAATATAATAATTATACCTAATTTTTTTACACAATTTAAAAAAAAAATATTTGGTCGTGCTCATTGTCTGGGTGGGGGGCCAAGTTATATCCAGAAAGACAGTAATATTTGTTGTGTGTATGTATTATTTATAAGATTTAGAGAACATCATAACGAAAATAAAATGTTTTACACAATATAATAATATTATATTATTTATAAGTTATAACTTTGGATGATAATTGTCGTCAGTCTGCTTGAAGGGGGTCTAATTATGTTGTCAACCGTCTAATTATTATTGTGTACGTATATTTGTACTGTGCATAATCGTTTTAAATGTTAATAAATAGAACCATGATCTAGTAGAGGTTCATTCGATCGGTGGCAAATTATATTGTTTTGTATGTAATAATAAAACGACTTCGTATCAATGTGTGAGTTTCTTTATCGCGCACAAGTACCGTAAATTTTTCATTCCTATAAATAATTTAAAACACTGTGGCGGGGAGAGTGGTCTTTATCATTGATTAAATAAACAATATTTGTATATTTAATTAAAGACTATTCAATTATAAATAAAATTACAAATTTATATTGATTTTCTATATTTATTTTTGTTTTTGTGTCGATAATCTTTATTACAAACGAGATAACGCAGGAACACGAGTATAAAATTAATAAACATAAAATCGTTGGATACCTATGTCGGCAACTGCGAGTGGTGTGGCTGTGTGAGGCATTACTGTGTTTGCATTACCCAACTGAAGAACGCTTTTCGTTTTCGAATTGAGATTTTTGGTTTTTATATCATTTACACAGATAAGTAATAAGTACTCGTTAGAAATTTTTATTTTGATTTCAAAATGGTAGTAGAAAAAAAGTCGAAATTTTAAACGAACGGCTCGACGATCTCACTGCGTGTCATTGAAATATTTATTTGGGCTGATAATTTCATAAATTTACGTATTTTTTAGGGAATCCGATATCGGCCGCGGGTGCGTGATGCAGTTGTATAAGTTGTGTGCACGAGAGGATTGACGTCCCGTGCTGTTAAATTGTTTGTGCCTTGTTATAAGTACGCATATTGTGGTGCATTTAAATAATAAATTATTCAATAATACTGAGCGTTTACCCTCTTACAGACAAATCGGTTTTCCAAACTATACGTTTCCGATGAGTCCGATATCGTCGTCTCGGACGAATTCGATTGCATGACAGATATTAATATTTATTGATGCGACTGTAAGGGTCTATTATTATATTGTCACGTGTTATGTTATAAACATAAAGTTATGTATTTTCCCCTTTTCAAATCTCGTCTGGTAAACCCAAGTAGTGTGTCTAATATATACAAAATATAGGCATGATATAAAAATTTATAGTACAACAAAACATTTATTTAGATGTCGTTGTTTATTTTGCTGATATAATATTATAGTAATGAAGATGTAACGATGCAGTCTATAATGTCGTAGTGGAATAACGTCATGATATTGTAGTCGACGAAACGTCACTGTTATCGTCTTGTGTTTATAGTTTGTTTTACATTTGTTTTACATTTGTCAGTGGCAAAAATGGGAAAAATATTCAGGGGGCTGAGAAATGCATTAAATATGTTTAAATATATGTTTAGTATGTTGACCTTGTATTGCTTGAGAGAGTTTGGTACGTCTTGTAGGGAGATTTCCCGCAAGCCTCACTTGTATTTGAACTTCTAGAAGTCAAGAGTACCTGTAAAGCATAATATTCGACACATTCAATGAGTCATGGATAGGCATATATTTTGGATATTTACAAAAAAAGTTTTTCTACTGAAAATTGAGTTACCTAATCTCATGGTGTGTATATATATATAGGTATTATCGTGGTGCGGAGTATGAAGTCGTCTTAAACGGTATTTTGAGAAAACAGCCTAGGTTTTTACCACTGAGATTTATCGTGCATAATTTTATAGGTACGACACTGTACACGA
Organism: Pentalonia nigronervosa; assembly: GCA_014851325.1. Classification (NCBI taxonomy): domain Eukaryota; kingdom Metazoa; phylum Arthropoda; class Insecta; order Hemiptera; family Aphididae; genus Pentalonia; species Pentalonia nigronervosa. The sequence continues at coordinate 82,729 of JACXSJ010001417.1, forward strand.
TTGTCATCGGTTACAAAATAATAATAATTGTCGTGTACGTCGAACCGGAATAATCGTATTTCCAAAAAGCCGCCGTCCGTAATAATACTCACTCCGGTTATGATATTAACACGAGCGACGCGTCTAGTTTCGGCCCATATAATATTGTTTCGAGCGCGCGCGTGCATGTAAAAGGTCTTAAAAGGGTCGCGAAACGTACGTTTATTTATACAAGATGATAATAATAATAATTATATGTCGTGTAAAGACGACGGTTTAGTGTACATACGCACCGCTAACAGTGTTTACAGATGGGCTTACAACGAGCACCACCGTCTTGGGCGAACGAGAAAAGCGCCAATTTCACCCACCATAGCGTCGCGTGTTCGATAACGCGATTATTGCGAAAACGCCTCGGCCGTCACTGTTTAAAATATAATGTTATTATTGTCACACCGATATTTTATTAATTTATTGTTATTTTATTTCTCGCGACCAATGAGTGAGATGATGTGTGGTGGGTGTTGAAAGCGAACGGCCGTCTCTCCGGCTGGCTGTCCAGACCATCGGGCCGGTACCTCACTTGACGTGGTGATAGAGCAGCAATTGGCACCCCAGGTCAATGAACAAATATAAATAAATATAAACAAAAACATATTTATTTATTATCTATATATACATTTTAATAATTAAAAATAGTGATTACGAAAGACAACCTACTCACTAGAAGAAAAATCTACGTAATGTATATAATTACGTAATAATTGTGTCTTGTCGAGCTCATTGCCGGACTGATATGTACCTAATAAGCCCGCTGTCTTAATTGTTATTATATTGATTTTCAGTGGTCTTTATAATTCTTTGACTAAAAAATTGTTTTATTTATATTTCGTTTTAAATATCCGTGTCGTTTCTTTAAATTTATATTCAACTCGAACTCGCTCTAGATATTATGTTCAAAACGTATAACGGTGGTGCTGAAAATTGTGCCAAGAATACGACGATTATTATTTTCATTATTATTATTATTATTATTATTACTATAAAATTCTAAACGTACTCAATCGACTTATCTTTGAAGTTCTCTGCATTTAAAAACTGTGGTAAATTCATAAACGCGTTAGACCGTAAAACGAAATTGAAGTATATTATAATATAATATATACATTTTATATACTTTATACTTGCATTCGATAATTTAGAGCAATGAGATACGAGTGAGTTATACCTTTAAAAAAAACAACATAAATTATTGCGTACTGTTATATTATACTTTGGTCAGCCCTGCCCGTACAACGTATACGAATTATAATAATTAAATCCGTTTGGTATTGTCTTTAAAAAAAAAATCTTTAATTGTAGGTTTTCATAGATAATAAACACTGGCACATATACAAAAAAAAAAAAAGAACGCCTAGTCTGTTGCCCATGAATCATAAAATATATTATATGAATATGAATGGTACGGACAACAACGTGAATGGATTTTGACAACATATTGTAGGTCAAATCATAAATACTAAAACTCGATTTCTCTGTTGATTGTACATTCGTATACAAACAAACCCGAGGCAATAAACGTTCGACTGAATTCACAAGTTTGACTTTTAATCACTAGTTTTATATTAATAATAATGATTGTATTTTAATATTGTATTTCTGTGTTATAATACAATATCTACCAATAAATGTAATTGTCTACGACGCATAACATAACAATATTGTATTTAACGTTGTTGATGGTATGGCGTACGTTGGATTAAAAATGTATAAATTACCGTACATTTTATGAAATATTTTCTTTCGTTTAAATTATGATTTACAGATTATAGTTTTAAGTACATCTGGCCATTAGTTGTTTATTGGCTAAAAATAATATACGTTTATAGGCGGTATATTAATATTAGATATGAAATGGAAACATAAATAACTAATTATTATAACTCCGTCAGTTTTAAACTTTTTACGTCTATTTTTTTCTTTATAAGTGTATTACTTGTGTATGTTGTGATTTAATTTAAGCTATGCAAATAATATTGATTTCGGATAGAACGTAATAATCTGATAATAATATTATGTCTACCACGCCAAGTTACACGTCTTTGAAGTCTTTGAACTCGAATTGTTCTTCAAATAAATATAAAAAACCATCAGTACGAGGGTCCAAGAAAGCGGTTTTAAAAGATCAAATTGTTTCTTCTAAGTTTTTTGATGTTAAACAGTTCGTTCCTTCGTACATAAAGACTGAACCTAAACCTGACATGTACTCTCTCATGACAATGACGTACGGAAAAATTTGGCACGAGGAACACAAGTCTTATGTAAAGAGCGTTATTGAACAAAAACTAATAAAGAAAAAACCACTAAAACGGCCTACATTTCCGTCCAAATGCCCCCCTAAGATGACAGAGTTGGTGGATGTGGCAGCAGGAGGAGGAGGAGGAGATGTATTGCCGCCAACACCAATTCGGACAAAATACCAAGAAAATTCTAAAAATCCAAAACATATAAACCCAAAATCAAAAACTTTTTGGAAATAATGTTTTAGACTATACCAAAACCTTGGTTACTATATTAAATAACAACATGATGTAATTTATTATATTATAAAATATGTTTTAAATACGATATTATTATTTATATAAAAAAGATAATTATTCTATAATAAAATATCATATAACCAATATTTTTTTTTATACCCTTTCACTCATACGAGTAAAATTATAGAACCTAAACTAAAAACTAAGCAACACGAACATAATTGTACCCCATTTGTATTATATAATTACATGGTTATACGGTTTCAAATAATGTTATAATTATTGCCGAAACAAAATATAAAACTTAATTCTTAAATTAAATAGTTAATAGCTTAATATAACCTTGTTTGATTTAAATTAAGTGCATCACTCAGGTACAACTTTTTTTTCATAATTGAATACAGTAATAATTATTGAAAATATATATTGTTAAAAATTAAATTGCAACAAATTGTATTTACATGGGTAAGGTATAGTGTTCAAATTGTGACAAACATTTTAATTACATACTAACAAACTGTGTGTATATACAAAAGTAACCTGACATTATATAATTGTATCTTAAACATAATTTAAACTAAGCGTGTGTGTATATACATAGAACGATAATACTAGGTGTATATATAATTTATAAAACAAAAAGGAACCACGGATAATAAAATATTTAGAATTTAATTAAATTTTGTAAAATCTAATAATTTAAATAATCATATTTTTTTTGATAAAATTAGTTAATATATTAATTTTTTTCAGGTATTAAATTTAAAAAATCAAAAACAGAAAGCTATTAGTAATGGAAGTCGCAAACAGTATTTAAGCACACAACTATCTCAAGAACTAATTTCGGAGAATCGAAGTATAAGTAAGTCGATTAGTTGATAATATTTTTTTTTGTACACCATGTAACAATGTAAATCATTTAAGACTTCAAAAAATATAATAATATTAAGTTACTTTTATTCGTCGAATATGTTTTGAAACGATACGGATAGTATAATAATATTTTTAGGTGTGGATTTAGAATATTTTTACCGACGCTCTTTACGTGGTCGATTGGTATCATAAATCAATAATCAATTTCAACATTTTTATGCTCATTGATTTTCTTAATAATTTAAACAGTATAATTTAATAATTCGAGAAACATAATGTTCCCGAGAAACCTTAACAATTTTTTAAAATAAAGTAAAATATACATACAACGTTTAGCAATGCGGAATACATTTAAAAGAAAGTATTTTGTTTTCATTTATTATTCATATAACACTTACAAATATAGCTTGTAAAATATGTTTAATATTTTGAACTATTTGTACTACATATTTGTAGACATTTAAGGTGTTCGTCATTTTTTAAAGTTTTTTTTTTCATAATTGGATGTTTAAATAATATATACCTACTAAGAATTATTCAATTATTTATCATTGAAAAAATTAGTAATTGATTTTTGAGTAGTACTCTCACCTTTTATCTTAATAAAATAAATTGAAACAGTTTCGTTTCGAACAATAGACAATGTACACTAAGCGTAAAAGGGGTAAAGGAATTCTAATTTCCAAAAAATATGTATACAATTTATAGATTAAACACATTTATTTTTTTAAACATCTTTAATAATTTAATTGATTGATAACAATATAGTGACTGACAATTTGTTTATTTTTATTACTTTTTAGACTCCGGTTGCTCGTGTCTTCCGTACTACTGCGTTTGTAACAACAGTCGACTGGCCGCACCTGGTCCAGAACCCGCGACCGCTATCCTTCATCATCAGCAAGCCTCCTACCCCGCCCAACACCATCACCACCACCATCGTAACCACCATAATAACAACAATAATAACAACAACAACAACAACAATAATAATAGCAGCAGTAGCAGTAGCAGTGAGGACGATCAACACCATCACCATCAAGACTGGACGACGGCGGCTGGGCTGCAAAATTATCACGTTCTGCAACAACACCAGTCCGAGCCTCCGTCATCGTCGGCGGTCGTCCAAAACATGTCCGCTGCTGACTTCGGTTTCGTGGCCGGGCCTCAACCGGCGTCTGCCGTCTACTGTCAACCTATGCAGCAGCCGACCACCACCACCACCACCACCACCACCACCGCCGCCGCCGCCGATGATGACGACGACGACGACGACGACGACGACGTGTTCCAACTGCAGCAGATTGACCAACGGCCACCAGTGACGAACGCGGCCACCGGTGCTTCGTCGGCTTACCACAAATGTTCACCGACGACTGTGTTGGACTTGGGCAGTGGCACCATACACAACAAGAGCCCGGGGCAGTGCGGCGACAATGGCGGTGTCGGTTGGCAACACTACCAGCCTACCGCCGACTATCATCACCCGGCCACGGTGCTGCACCATCACCACGACCACCACCACCACCACCATCAGCAGCAGCAGCAACAGTGCAGCTTCCAGATGCAGCAGAGTTGCGACGGCGTCGGCTACCACCACCCCACTCAGCAGTTGCAGTACGCCACTATCAAGACCGAGGACGGTCCAGAGTCTTTGGATTTGATGTACCCAATGGTGGCGCAGGACGTGGACTACTACGCTCAGCTGTCGTCATCATCGGCGTGCCTCAAGGGCAACGTGTCGGTCGGTATGCACAACGACGGGTCCATGGACTTCATCGGTGCCGACGGGACGATGCCGGCAGACACCTCCGCTTCGCACGTCGTCGACTACATGGTCCTCGATCCCACCAAATTGCTGTTGACCAACAACAATTTTTACTTGGACGCTTACTGCGGTGGTAGCACGGAAACCGACAACAGCGACGGCCACACCGGCGCGGCCGCGTTCAACGAATTCCAGCTGAACGCCACCGACATCCATTCATGGTCGCAGGCCATCAATCAATAAATTTGTAGATCGTCGGCCACCAGTCAACACTGGTTTACAACTGTATGTATGAATACTAATGTAAAGAGTGAATTGCTGGGAGCACTTGCAAAGTAATTTCATATTTTGTCATGTGGTGTGTTTTTCTGCCTGTGTACATATATATATATATATTTATAAAAAAGGTGTGATTGTAATTTAGTCGTTTGAGAGAGTGAAATTTTGTGAAATGTTTATAGCATTAGAAATTTAATCATTAGGATATTTTCATTTTTAATTTTTTTTCAATCTCAATTTATTGATTGTACTTTACTTATTTTTTTATTATTCATTTTATTTTTATTTATTTAACGCATTTCGTCCACAGGTGATGGATTGTTAATACTTTGAATATTCTTATAAGCTTGAAAAGTCAACAATGTTACCGGTACAACGTGGTCATATTATATATATATATGTATTACAATTTTCCCTAGAACGGCCAGACTTAAACGATGAAATTAGTTTTAAATAACTTTATTACTCGCATTTAAAAAATACTCACTTTTTGTTTCTTCGATTTTTTAATTTTTTTTATTCATTGTCAAAATTGCCTACAAGTAAGCTTTGTGGATTTTTATTATTATTATTATTATTATTATTATTATTATTATATCGCTTATTGTTAATTTTAAGTCTATAATTATACGTACATTACTGATTGAGTTTTTTTCGATACTTCAACTGCGTGTAACTATTGGTTGGTTGAAGTATTTAATTTTTACGCCAGTGCACTGAAGGTATAAATGCGATACTGAAATAAGTACGAATAGTACGGTCGGATTTGATAAAATAAAAATTGGATATGTTTAAAAATTCCAAATTTTATAAAAAAAGAACCATGAGTCCCGTGACTTTAGATATTTTTACTTTGTATACTTGATTCTCCATAGTAAGTAAAGTAAATAATTTGTATCCATGGCCTTACTTGAAAATGACATTGCTTGTATCTGTAATTTAAAATTTAAATAATATAATACTTTGTACTTATAAATAACATATATATTGTAATAATATTGTTTTTATGTTATGATTATCTATTTTATAATATTGTTATACGACTGGTTAGTTTTAAAAAATGTGACTCACGAGAAGCATACAAACTCATATTATAGAAATACACATACACACGCTATGCTCGTCAGACTCTAGTTACTTATAAATTTGTAGTTAAAAACCAAATCATTGTTCTAAGTTTAAAATTTTATAATATTATGCTTGTATTAGACAGTCGTTTTTAAATTGTATTTTACACGTGTATTGAAATGATTATATTATAATAACAATAAATTAATTTAATTGCATATAATTGTTGAATTCTATTTTTTGTTCATACCGAAATAATTAAGGTACCTAAAATAGGCACTTTATTTAATTCGGATAATGCGCCCATTTAATATACCACAGATAATAATATTTGTTTCTACAGTGTATATTTTAAAACAAGATGGCCCTGGTCCAAAGCAGGATTAGTGTGAAAAAGTATAATATATTAATTTCCGTGCATCCAGTATAGATTAACTAATGTACGAATTAGTTTCAAAACTTCTCGAGATACAATCATGTTTCTTCAAAGTTCTGCAAGGTTCCTCATAAATTGTTATAATAGTAGTTCAAAAATATTAAAATACATATGCACAATTTTTTTTATAACCATTTAAACTTCAAATTTTGACCAAAATTCATTAACAATAATTTGCAGATTTTTCTGTAGTTAAAAATTTATAAAATGTTCACTTTTTACAGCTGAGAATTGAAAATTTAGAACAAGATTTTTCGTAAGTAGTTTATAGTGTAATCAAAAAATCAAAAAAATTAATTAAAATAATAATTTTTTTTATAGACAATATAAGTTAAAATTTAGACATCAAAATATCGAACATTTTCAATTTATTTTGTGATTAAAAATTTAAAAAACGTTTAATTTTTAAAGCTAAAGATTGAAAATTAAAAACAAGTCTCTTCGTAAATTGTTCTAAATGTAGTTTCAAAAATATTTAAGATACAAATGTATACTTTTTTTTTAAAAACATATAAAGTTCAAATTTTGACTGAACTCATCAAAATCTCGAATCTTTGTAAATTATTTATAAATTAAAAATGTATAAAATTATTAATTTTTATAGCTAAGGATTGAAAATTTAAAAACAAAGATTTTCGTAAATCGTTTATAGTGTAACCAAAAAATTTAAAATTTAAATTAACAAAATATATTTATATCATAGTGTCCTCTTTCATTACACCTGTAGCAAATGACTCTTTCAGATTCTTTCGCATAGCGATCTTCTCTATATTGCATTGGCATTCTTTCTCTACTATTCTCTCTGCTATATTGCCGGTTGTTTGTGTAATATTTTTTGTCATCGTTATTTTTGCTCCGGTAGTTATAATTTTCCCTTTTTTCTCTGTCTTGATATTCTCTCTGTTTATACGTCATAAAATCTCTGTCATGATTTTTCTCTCTACTATTTTCCCTAGAACTGTCATAATTTTTTTCTCTTGAGTATGATCTGTTTCTATAGTAATTCCTGTCTTTGCTATTTTCTCTATAATATCTATTATTTGACCTAGAGGTGTAAGGACTATTATTTCTTCAATTTCATCTATCCTATATGGATAAGGACTGTTATTTCGGTACTCGTGTTTTTCATTGAAGGAGTCTTTTCATATTATAACTCCGGCCTCTGTTTTCATTATAATCATAATTATTATTTTGTTTATTATTGTCATCAAAATATACTGATTTATTTTGTCTTTTTCCTAATAAGTTAATTTTTTCTATGTCGTCACTTAATTTGTTTATGTTTTTTTTTATACTCTCTATCTCTGTCCTCTAATTGCCTTCTCAATTCACTATTCTCTTTACCTATGTCTTTAGTTTTTTGGTTTAATAGTAATACCTGGTCATTTAGAATTTCGGTTTATTCACTTATATCATTTTTTCTATTTTTTATCCTGAATTGCATGAGTTCAAATTTTTTTAAGTTTTCTTTTAAGTTTTTTAAGGTATTATTGTCCTGCATCGAAATTGATTGTAAAATATTATCCTTTAAACCTTTTAAAATACATCTGCAAATATCTTTATCACTCATGTGCTTATTTACTTGCCTGCATAATCTTTCTATCTCAGTTAAAAAAAAAGAACCTTGTGATGGATTCATTATCACTTTGTCTACGTTTTTCTAGCTTAATTTATAATACTGTATCGTGTCCTATAGGTTGAAATTCATTTAAAAAGGTGTCCTCTAATTCTTTCCATGACTAATTTTCTTTTTGGTCTTCAAGATTTTCTAGAAAGGTACTGGTTGCGCCTTTTACAAAAATAGAGAAGAATCTTAGTTTATTATTTTCATTTCATTCATTAATGTCAATGGCTTTATTATATTGTTTAAAAAATTTTCTAACATACTCAGTTCCCGTAAAATAATCAGGTTTAATCATCAGAGTTTTTTCATTCATTTTTCTTTTGTTCCGTATATATTGCGAAGATAAATTAGAATTTGTATTTAAATTAGTGTTAGTTTGATTATTATTTGAGTTATTTTTATTGAGTCCTATTTCTTGATATACGTGTTTTGAGTTATTGAGAAAGGTAATCGAATTCTCAAGATTTATTAATGTATTTTGATATATTTGGGTACTATGATCTTGAAGGTTACTACAAGTTGTGTTCGAATTTTCTAAGATTTTTTCCACTCTATTTGAAAATGATTTTATACTATTATTTAAATTGTCGTACAATTCTAAAGTTTTTGGGATATTAGTTGGTGAGTTTTTGTTGTTTTCCTGTTGATCGGGACTTGAATCGGATAGCTCTGCCTCTTTTAATAATTGTTTAACATCAATTTTATTAGTGATCGAATTATTAAGTATTGTAATACTTAATAATTTATCGAGAATCTATTTTAGTCTATATTGTACCTATATATTATGTCTTATACCTATCTTTCGATGGTACACTACTGCTTAATTTTAAGAACTCAAACGATCATGTAGTATCATCCGGTTACAAAATTGTTCTCAAAATGTCGGTATGACCACTTCACATTTTAGACCTTACCTTCAAATACCATAAATCAATCGGTTACAGATCAGACTCAGAGTAAAGCTAACGTGTTGTGGCTACTCAATAATAATATAATAATCTGCACTGAAAATGAAATTTATTATATTCAATAAACAAACATATATAACACAGGTCTCTATGAAACTCTACACACTAGTGTCTCGATAGAAAACCCATATTGCCTTTTACTGCGGTGTTCTAGTTCTTAAATATTATTTACAAACTGCTGTCTCAGCTCATTTGCTTCATTGACTTATATTATAAACATGATACTGTCTATTTGACAGTATTATTATTATTATATTTTAATTTAATTGTGTATTTCACCAAAACACGTTGGCTCATACAAAAATTAGGAATTATAATTTGCATATTTAAATACAATTAATTACCTATTAAATTTGAAGTATAAAAAAATTAAATATTTAGTAACCTTAAAACTTTAGTATGTAAATATAATACAATTTAAAATAAACTAAAGTGTTAACTACTTATTTTGATTTTATGTGGAGTTAAATTAGTTTAATTTTGTCTATTATTCATATTCATAAAAAAGTATATTTATATCAAAATATTAAGTATTATAATTATATAATAATTTAATATGTTAAAATAGGCTAGTACATACATAATGGTAACAGGAGTGTCTTGTGGGTAGTACAACTATACACTACACACTACAATTGTAATTTATATAATATAAATATATAATAATATACACAATATTTAGAAAATAAATAATATTTACGATCTCACTATATAATATTATAAATATTACGTTAGGACGTATCAAATTTATGTTTATCAGAACCAATTCTATGTTGGTATTTTATATTAGAGAAAATCGACCTATTATCAAACTTATGGGTGAAAACATTATCAACTATTAATCAATATGTGTTCTCTTGTTGGTTTATTATAAAATTGTTATTATTAAGTACATTAAGAGTAGACATTTAAAATATAAAAAAGATTAGCAAGTTGGTACCTAATAGTCTGTCGGTCCACAAAACTAAATATATTTTATGATATAATTGCTGTTAAAGTAATTAATTTTACTATTAATAATACAGTAAGTTGAATTAATTTTTGTTGAGAACACTACATTTGAAAATATTATTGTTTGTATCAAATATAATAGAATATATACTTTAAAAGTTTTAGGTCCGAACGAATAATATTTCTAAATTATAACAAAGTAATC